>VOMN01060399.1:0-23224 GCA_014899125.1 Orchestia grillus
AACTCGGATGTTGCACTACACTGCTTCATCAGCTGCAAAAAAATGTTTAAAGCTTCTAAAATGCATCATGAAGAGCGACAAGACTAAAAAATATATTTTAAACCTAAATGTAAATAACTGAGATAAATGATACTCCGTACCAAAAATGTTTTTAAAATAACACGTATTTGGTACCTGAATTCGACGAAATATTTTCATTAACTTTTTCGAGCCTCAAAACATTGATCAAAGAGATCAGACGCGGTCGGCACCAATCGTCTGTGAGAACATGCGTCCACCAATATTTGGTTTCAAAACCACCAGCGTGGCGACGGCAGTGATCTCTTACCCCAAGTTCGTTCTGAACTTGCAACTCCAATTGTCGTCCAACGAAAACGACTGCGGGTGCACGGGAGGCCGTGTCATTTCATCGATGGAATTGAAGTTCTTAAATTTGAAAAATGAATGCATGGAGCGTTTAGAGTTGCAATAGGAATAGATTATGTCCCACAAAAGACAATTTTCTTGATGAAAAAGTACCGGTTGAACACACCAGACCATGGTGAAAAATATTGACGCGCACTATTTTGCAAGTTTTCAGCGAATAATTAACTGGCTTAATATAATTTGAGGTAATACAGAAAGTTATACTTTGATTTTCTAACTAAAATAACCAAAACACTTGAAAACTTGTCAAATCTTTGCGCCTTGTGAATACCGGTAATCCGTAAATAAATGTGCACCGAGTGCCTAACGTATATTTAAAAGAAACATTCTATGAATTTCTATTTTAAATAATACTCCACACTTTTAATAAGCGAATACATCAGTGTGTTATGCGACACCTCAAAATGATAGGACGATAGCACTTGTCTGATATTCACACACTCTTGGAGTTATTCACAATTCACCAATTCATAACCAACGCCTCGTACAAACTTCTCCGACGCAGAATGGACGAAGCTTTTGCGATTGTAACTTCACCAGCAGCACCACCAGTTCAACAATATTCACGAGGCAGGCTTCACAAATAATTTACGATACTGTAGGAATCTCAGATCCTAATGTATTCAAAGGACTCCAAGTGTCTGCCTCGAGCTTCACTAGCGCCGCCCTGGCGCGACCCGCACGTCCTCCCCACACGTCCTCCCGACAGACAATGTGCCTGTGGTCGCCATGAGGCCTCAACCCACGAGCCCCTCGCTTCTCTTAATCCCGACGTCCCACAACCTGGTGTCTGCAGCACCATAGTTTCGCTAACAATTCCAACACATTATTTACAAGAAGTTTACATCAGACAGAGCAGTGCAATGAAATACTAATGGCAAAGAGTAAACTGGACTGATTACACTATATACTAGTGCGCCAAATAGGCAGCTCCGCCTCTGGTAATAGAATGTAAAACTTAAACCATTGCGTATACGTTGTATAAAAACCCACCGTCCTCCTAACGATGTTGCCGCGGCATCAGCATGAACATCAAATTGAGACTTATGTATCGTGCGAATTGAACATTCGACGTAAAATTCAACATGGAGGAACTTCAACGTTTGTACATATTTTAAACACCGCAAGACAATTTCAGCCACCATCCAGGTTAAGTTAAATCGTCTTATCAATAAATGTTATCCAAATATTCATTTATTGATAAAGTGTAATCTTGTCAATGTTCGGTGTCATAAAAAATATTAATTTCACAGAACATTGCAACATGGAGACAAACTTTGATTTGATTATCTTTGATGATCTTTGCAAGAAACAAACTTCACTCAGCTGTCGGATTGAGCACAGCAGAGCTACGAATGTCCCCGAGCCCTTACGTTTTAGGGACGGCTGATGGAAGCGTACTTTCATCAAAATGTACAAATCATAATAGCTGAACTTCGCCTAGGTTTCCAAGTTTTACGTATGATAAAACATTTTGGTAACTGGAGAAGTCATTCAAACGCCATCCTCTCCTGGTCTTGCCTCAGGAACGCAAATTCCTCCAGTAGTCTGAACAAACCAAAACAAAACTCTTCAAAGATTAGCGGCAGATCATTTTCAGCTCCACGCACATTAGGTTTTAAAATCGTAGAACTGAATCCAACCTCAGCATGAAGAAAATAAAAATCCACTTGATGAGTTCAGACTTTATGAGGTGGGTGCCTCCTTGCTGAAGGGACGCCGTGAGACGCACAGCACGTGCCGAGAACTGCACGGTGGGCGGCATGCGTGAAGAATACAATGCACACTCAGGCGACGGGGACAATGGTGCAAAGAAGACGCTTTCTCTACTCTATATCCTGCATTCGAAGCGGGACTTCGTTTACTGAGGAGCTCATGCGCACGCTCTGCGAGTGTGCGAGTTCGTGTAGGCGTGTGTGTATCTAGATGTGTATGTGTAGGCGTGTGTGTATCTAGATGTGTATGTGTAGGCGTGTGTGTGTCTAGGCGCGTGTGCTCGTGAGTGTATCTAGATGTATGCATTTCGTGTCGGTGCATGTGTGTATGTATTTATGTGTGTGAGTGCGTTTCCGTATACACACGCACGCACATGTGTGGTCATCGTGTGAACAACGCTTGCTGTCTGTAGGTGTCAGCAACGAGAAATAACTTGCGGACAATAGGTCACGGCGCTACGTCAGAGAACTGCCCAGGGCGCGCAGGCGTTCATCAGATAGCGACTCAAAGCCTTATCACTTTGAGTAGTCATTAGAGGCGGGGAGCCCTCGTTACTTCGTCGCTTGGAAATACGTTGGTATGAACGTCATCACAGTGCAAGATCATGGTTGTCGCAAGTGAGGCAGCTGTTCGGTTCAGAAGAATGGTAGAGACGATGGGAGAAGAACGACTGTGTGCCACACAACGAAGACTGTAAAGCCTCTTGAAGAACAGCGTCACAACACATTCGAGATCTTAACCACAGTTACGAAGGTTTCACCCTATCTTTTGATTCTTTTGCAGTGCCGCAAAGAGAAGCAGTGAAACTCTATTGCAATTTATTTATTCGATAGTTCGGAGACTTTTTACCATTCATTGGTGAACAAACATACAACAGCGACCCGAAGCTCTTCTCTGAGCACCACCGGGCACCTCGGAGGCGAAATTTATGACCAGTTAAAATAATAAAAAATCGACTTGAGGGGGAGGGAAGGATGGTGAACACGTGGCACTCCCTGCTCCAACTGACACGTAACTGCTCGGCAAAGAACCAGCACTCCTCCGCGAGCTTGAAGAAGTTTACCTGTGCAAAAATGAGCACTAACTGATCGTCACAGAGCCGGCATCTTGCCCTTACTTGAGGAGCAGACGCGTAATAGAACTGAAGCATGGCGTAAGATTTTTCCAAGCTATAGTGCGCCCCTAAATAGGCATACATTACCAGAAATAGTTTATGAGCACATAATTGCAAAATAAATGCCATAAATCAGTATTGTGACCATAATTACCAGAAATTATTTTGAACTCATTCTTAAGCGTGCATTACCACAAAGTAGTCAGATACTGCTACAGAAACGTCGAGAGAACACGTCGTACCACAGAAACAACGGCGGATAAAAACCACACACTTCATTGGGGGTTGGACGATAGCTTAGTTTAATATACACGTGTGATTAAGAACCTTTTTCTGATGTAGCACACCTAAAATATTCTTTGGGCGAGTGCTCGTCGTGAACAGCGTCTCGCAAGAAAGATTCCAACACAATCTAGGAATAAAATATCCTATTTTTCCTCTGCATTTGCTGCACGGTAATGGGTTCTGAACACGCGTGAAACTGTTAGTCATGGTCACTCATTAGTTGATAAAAAATTGGACGATTTTAAAATTGCTGAAGCCCCGAAACTCGTTGGAAAATTACGAGAAATTGCAAGCATGGACGACGGTTCAAAAGACTTGCTGCGCTTTTATTTTATAACTCGTAGGCACGAGCTCTCTGAAATTAACGAGGGGCTTTCCACACCGGCCTGCAGCACACACAACACACACGCACACAACACACCACGTGTGCGGGGACTGTCGTGGGGACCAAACATAGTACAAGCGGAATATTTTTCGACGGTTGCTGATCCAATTGGCCGTCACTCTCAGCTTCTTACGACATTAAAGGCACTTTACGGACACGCACGCACCACTGGCACGTACGGCCGAGCTGCGAGCGAAAACGGCAGCGCTACACGAGATCGACGTAAATAAACGCAAGAAAATGAGGACGTTAAAAGCCCACCCGCGCTACGACGTCGGAGCGAGAGGAACGACCAGCGATCGACGTCAAATGATGTAGAACTTAGGCTGCAAAATTTGAAAAAACAGCTCAGTGACAGAGAAAAAGCGTTTTAGCGATGATGATTATGAAGATGATAATGATGAATTATAAAAATAAGATGTGGCCTACCGTCAAAAACTATTGAATGTAACTGATTAACCATTTACTACATCACGCACTGAGAATTCCGCAATCGGAACGTAATTACTTTTACATATACGATATCTTCGTTTAAACAGAAATGCAGCCGACCAGCAGGGAACATCGTCCTGCTGTATTGTTTGTCATTTACTTCAGTGTAGCATTATTGTACCATCAAAGAGACGTGTAAAACATGAAAAATGATTGTCAACTAGAAAGTAATGTGGACCATGAAGGGTTAAAGAGTCGTCAAATGAACTTGTGATTGGACATGCCATATTGCTTGTAAGTAATTATAGAAGCACAATTGCTTAACAAGCACAATGAACGCTGTAATAACGAATAGGTGGATGAATCTTGCTATTATGTATTGCATGCAAGGCTTTTACACTGCACTATACATTATTTTAGATCAGTCTTAGAAAATCGATCATCGTAAAATTTATTGCGAAAATTTTATTCACATGAACTCGCCTATCGGAAATGTTTCGTTCCGTCCCAGTTTTGCAATTGTCTTCGATCGCGTAAGAGGTAAACAATTTATCCCTTGGAACAAATCGTTCCGTACCAGTTTTGCAATTGTCCCCGATCGCGTAAGAGGTAAACAATTTATCCCTCGGAACAAATGGAACGAGGAAGTAAATGTACGAAATCAATAACTCACGCACCCTCAGGAGCACAGCTGGATCCAGCCCATCGCTACGTGGTACGTGCGGTAGACCACATCATTCACCATCCGCAAATGTTATTTGGGAAAAGGCCTATGACACTTCTAGTACTTACGTTTTGTGACGTTCTTAAATTAGAAATGATGGCCACAAATTGTGGAATTACTGCATTTCTACAGTATAAAAAAAATCCTTGTGAATTACGGGCTTTCCCGGGTTAGGCACTCTTATCACGGCGCCCGGCTGCATGTATAGGTCACAACTCAACCCTACTCCAGAAAAGGAACGTGGCTCTTCTGCGGTAGTAGCTAAAGACGTGTACGTCGAGAACATGGTGACGAGAACAGACACTGTCAGCATACCTCTCTCATGCAGGTATCCGAGGAACGACGAGTTTCTATGATATGATGCAAATTAATCCCCCAAAGCGTACCTCCTCGAGTGTCAACTCATTACCGACCAAATTATTTTAACGATAACTGTGCATTCAACTTTGTACTAAAAACTAGCTGAAGCAGTGTGACTGTATACAGCGGTGCAGTATGCGACTACAATGAGGCCGCATTTAGCTTTTACGAAAAACTAGTAGCATTGAAATTCGTTTAGGAAGGAAATAGTTAAAGCTTTTTAAAAACTCCATGAATTACAGTGGTGCTTGGCGTTGTCAAGCGAGTATCTAATGCATTAACAAAGCGGTTTAACCTCAGCGTTGAACAGAAATCATGATGAATCTCCTAAAACCTACTCCAGGATCTCGTTTAGTTTTTAACAAGTTTCAACTGAGCGAACGCTGCACAACCTCATCTGGAGGGAACAAAATTTAATTGGTTTATAAAAAGGAGCGTTGAAAGCGGTCGTGCTTGTGCAGCGATGGAGGTTTGTAAACAAGTCTGATCAAACAAGAACGAGGCAACACAAGAAAAATTGAAATCAAACGCAACTATCGTCAAGTTTGAGCAAGCAAGGAAAGGTATTGAAGTGAAAACTCTAGAAGCACGGTTAACATTGTATTGTACGGGAAGGCAGTCACCGTTTAATCCTTTCAAACCGTCTTGTGCATACGCGTTCAATTCAAAACTTGTGGATACAAAATTTGGGGTTTAAACTGTTAGGAAGCGATTAAGCATACGAACAATCATTAGGAAGATTTCTCACATAAAGTCGAAATTATTGAAATGCCTCTTTATACGGTTAGCTGAACAATCTCCTCGACGCCTCTTCACACGGGCAGATCAAGCACCGGAATAGGAGATCTGTTGATCCATCTCTGGCGAATTGTTCCCCTTTTTCGGTCTCGAGTTTTTAAAAGAGCTGCTTCTTTGTCAATTCCGATATAGTTAAAGGTATACCAATTCGTACATAGGTAATTCCCCTGCTTATACTTGAGTCCCAAATCAAGTTTCAGGGTCATAGCATGAAATAAATTTATGAATCAAAGTAAAATTTATTCAAAGTTACAGAGGATAGCCTTCTCAACATTAGCTAATTCTTGATTATACGTATTCGTAGGTTCCTTTAAAAGATTCACCTTTTAGATTTCAATTTGTTTTCAGAATTAGAATAAATTATAGACAATTTTCTTCAAATTCATGATCGATTACCTTTTTGAAGATAAACCTAATTATTAGGTCAAAGCCAGAAACGTCCTTTTATTAACCTTCAACAATTTTATCAAGATATTGCGCGATACAATCATTGCCTCAGCTTTCTAACTTCAACATAATTTTTTCTGTAATTCACATAGCATGATTATTTTATCATTATTATTCCCATTAGTTAAAGTTCCCTAGGCCCACCAAAGGCGATCTCAAGAGAGCTATAAGAAAAGGACCATTCAGTATGCACTCGAGAAAACGTGAATCTATGCACGGGTGTATTCCCTAAACAATGTTCCCTGGGAATAGAAAGAGCAAGTTAAGAAAGAAGAGGACGAAGAGGAAAAAAAGATAAAGAATAATCAACGAAGAAGGCATGAAAAAGAAAAGAAGCAAAGTGGCCTCAAAAGGTAGGTCCGGAAGACTGAGCACCTGAGGTAGTATAACAGTGCCCCCGTGGAACGCCAGCCCCCATTGACACCGCATTTGCCGTTAGAACTCAGTAGCCCCAAAGTGCAGCTTCTGTAAGATTATTAGGACAAATTTCGCAGGCAGGAATTCATAATATTTTGACTTTGAGAGCTATGTGTAACCTATTTTTAAAGCCTCATTCCCTCCAGAGGGGAAAACCTCACCTGTGCAGAAGTGGGGTGATTTGCACGTCGAGGTGGTTGATCTAGAGTTGCCAAATCAGCTAGGTCCAGAAAGTCAAGGTGCCCGCCTGGTGAGGTATTGCTAATGCTCAAAGCTGGTCGAGCTGTTGCGCAACTCGGTCCAGAACCTAACAGCTCTGATTATGAAGTCAACACCATGCCTCTAGCTTGGGCCATTCAGTACCAAAATACGGACTCGGTACCCAGCGTTAGTGCTTTTACTTCGTTGATTTTGGTAAACATCACGCTCCTACACAACTGGTGAAAGGTTTTCGAACTTCAACTCACCAGTGGGGAAACGAATAATGCGAGTTACTAATACGTCTTGGTATCTGTGAAACAAAGGGCTGCCAAAAAGATATCCAAGTCCTTCAGTCGCATGTATAATGAATCGTTACTTTAGCCATTCTGCAGCAACACTCGTATTCTCAACTATATGCAGTAGCTTCATATCGTATGGTGCAGAATATCTGCAGCCGTGGGCATCCCACGTGAAAAGTGAATTGAATCTAGAATGAGAATGGCTAGAAAAAAGAATATCAAGATTGCAGTACAATATTTGAATTACGCTCAATATTGCATTTCAGAAATGTCGAAGAGCTCGATCTTGACACACATTATTCATATTGAATAAAGGTCACGATTCTATAAAATGCCATTTGAATGTCACTACAAGTTCTATTTCCTTATTTGTGCTGTTCAGCACATATGTACGATAAACTCCAGGAATATCTGCCATCGTGAATACTATAGATGAACAGCAAAAATAAGGCAATAGACTCATTTTCACGTAAATACGAAGTGCTTCCCTTGGAAAAGGAAGCTTGAATCTCACATTTCTCGCATCCCTCACGCGTCAGTAATTGAAAGGCACTGACAACCAAGCATGAAAACGAGTTAGAATTAATAAATGTACCTTCATAACTTCTAGCATACCAATTTGAACTCATATTAAACAAGGGCACCAGCTGTCTGCTCTCACACTTGCAGTCTTTTCCAGAATTCTACAGTAGGTGCAACCTCATAATAACTCCATATTTAGCATACCTTACGTATACTAGAATGTTGGTTGTTTCACATATGCTGAGCGACTTTTAAGGCAGTTATCCCTATCGTAGTTACTACAGGATTTCAATCGACGACTTTTAAGCGTGCAGACCGTAGGTGTAATACCGCATGCTCTCATAACCACACGCTCTCGTAACCCTTCTCGGCCATTGTCGGAGGCACACTGAGTGGGTCTGAGCCCCGGCTCAGTGACTGTGAGCCGTAGTGAGGGCGATGCCGATGCCAAGGGCAGCGTGGCTGCAGACTGAACTTTTGACTGGTCGTAAACAGCGTGTTCCATCGATAACAAATGATGAAATGTAGAGCTGCAATTCTGTCATCTATTTTCGCCTAACAATGACTTTTCGCGCGTAGGTTACTTACGACAGCGTAATGCATGAAACGTAGACAAATTACTTGCTGATACGTGCAAAGATTCACTCTTCGAAATTCGCTAATATTAACCTCTATCCTGAAAGGATTGAGATAACTCGCATAATTTCATGACGAGAATACACCTTAAAGTCTCAGAACATACTTTGTATGATCCAGCAACCTCTCTTCTATCTTGGTGTTTAGTCCAAAGACTGATCAATCGACGGTACAGAATCTGGAAATATGGCAACACTACTTCCAGAGAAGCAGTGCCAAGGCCGCGGCACTGAGGGCAAAAATCTTTAATTCTATCATAATATGCTGTACAGAGTCTCAAGGACATGACTTACATACTAAGTGCAATAACCACACAAACAAGACTCGTTATTTGCAACATTCATAAAAGAACGACCCAAGTTCTGTACATGGGAGGGATATCTATCGCTTTCACCTTTAAAAACAGTAATGTCTTAACGAAATCTACCGTGATGAAGAAACCTCTTCACTCACAGAAACTGGAGTTTAATTTCTTCGCTTCATCGTGAAACACGAGTTATTACTCTTATGTACCTTTTATAATCACGGTGATGGGCAAAAAGTTATTCCAGGATGGATCAGCGGCGGAGACAATGAGCACCACTTAACAAAATTATTTTTATAGTTAAATATGGAGTCCCAAGCTGATTGTTCCAGAGCCAGGCAATANCGGCTCTAATGTAACGATCCGACATCTGCACGCACAGTAACGGCTCCAATGTAACGATCCGACATCTGCACGCACAATAACGGCTCCAATGTAACGCCCCGACATCTGCACACACAGTAACGGCTCCAATGTAACGCCCCGACATCTACACGCAAAGAAACGGCTCCGGCTCCGATGTAACGCTGCAACATCTGCTCGCACAGTAACGGCTCCAATGTAACGCCCCGACATCTTGCACAGTAACCGCAATTGTAACGAATCAGGGCAGCGAAGGCACTAACACGACGCAAGTTCCCGGTGGTCGGTGCGCCGAGACTTGAGAGGGATTCGTTCCTGCTCTGTTTTTATGTTGCTCTCAACAAATATCGTAATTCATTTTTCTCTCATAGGTAAGTTTTAAATTTCAATTCAATTTATCCCGTGGTAAACTACAACTGATGACTCTAATTGACAAGAGAGCGAAATCAATTTTGAGAGTTATTTTGAACTCAAAACCTTCAAGTCCTATCAGTTTTTCATCGAAATTTAAACACTCTTTTACCAAAAGAACAATTTTGATCTTGTCTTCAAAGTTTAAATAAAGCACGTGTTCCCAGGACACGTTTAGCTATGGGGCATTTTTAACTAGCACGTAACTAGTAGAGCATCCTTCAAAGCACTAGCACCGGAATCTATAAACTCACTTGACAGCCAAACAGATTTCACAACTCCTACAGCTTCAAGCCTCTCTCCAGGCAGGTCAATAGCTACATGTATAACGTCTACTGCGGTAACCCTCTCTGACGCAATTACCATACTGAAAAACGTACTTTTCGTTGACGTATACAGTCTGAATCTAACACAAATATGTTAGTTTCAAGTATACAAGTTAATCCTATGAATTACATAATGGAATAGTACAGACGTGAGTAGATATATAGAATACGAATATTAGTAAACAAAATTGACATTTGCGCTCGCAAATGTCAGCATCCTCTTCAACGCAAGTTTGGCCGCAAAACTGGAGCATTGCGCATAAATTAATAATAAAATCAAGTAACACCTCGCGTAAAAATTATTTACAGTCGAAAGCATTGCAGTAATCTGACGAGCGAATGTGTAGAGTTGTGAGCTTTCCTTACACCTAGGCCTGTTCGTGACAACTTACGCGACTTATAGGCCCATTTTAATTTAGTCCATTAAGTGATGAATAAATACCCATTGGTCGGTGTATGAATGACACTTTCTCGTGCACTTTGGATTCTAACAGGCGTGTATCGCACGGATCCTCAACTCCATAAAGCTTCCGGACCTGGAGTGACGGTACCAAATAAAAGCGATACCTGGGAGGCAGATCAAGCCAGCCTGCGCAGGCTTGCTCGGCAGGCGTACTTGACCATGTTTGGGGAACGCGTTGGGTGTCACATAGGGTTGAGTTACGCGAGTATGCGCGTTTCAAGAGCGTACGTGACTTGGCAACCAAGGGCTGGTCGCTGCTTGTGTAATGAATTCACCACAAAGAGGGCGGAAGTGCGGCAGAAATAACAGCTCCTTGTTAATGTTGTTCACAGGACCGTGCAACTGACACCAGCAACTCCCACGAGCAGAGCGTCTAAGTTTGCAGCACCACCGAAATGGACGCTGTGGGAAGCTCATCACGGAAAACTCTGTATTCATGTTTAAGTTAAGAAAGTATTCACTCTGGTTTGTTTCTCTTTAGATTCTACGGCTGAGATTTAGGGCCAACACAAGTGACGCGTATGTGGGACCAAACATCTGTTGCTGCATATTTTATTTTACTTTTTCGTGCGATCGACCCGACGAGCTCGGTGGTTAATTTGGACAACAAAATTCTCAGGAGCACATGAAGCCTGGGCAGAGTGGCGACTGCATGGGAAGGGCTAGGAATGAAAGGGCGTTTTAACGCATACAAACCGCCCCGATCCACTAAAAATGAACGAAGAAAAAATACGAACGAAAGAACAGGTTAAGAAATAAGCAAGTGTGAATAGTACAAAGAATGATGCTTTCTAAATGCTTTGAGTTGTCGGAGCAACGAGAACGTGAAGCGATGAAGTTGTCTTACGAAAAGTATATGTAACGGGTTCATGTTAAAGCTTATTAAAATAAAAATAAATAACTTTATATCGCAGAACTAATAATTTTATAAAAGCTAGTCTTATATTAGAATCCGAGTCAAGCCAATTAGCAAACAAATTTTATTTTAACCGGACATGGTCAAGTTCACTAATCATTATGGGGACGTATTTGCAGATAAAAGTTGTTCGAAAATATCTCTGAAAATTTTACGTAAACGAGTGTTGATGCACCTAGGTCTGAGCGTCTTGCATGAAAGCGGAAACTCGAAGAAAAAATTAATTTCAATTTAAGGTACAAAATTTCACGCCAGGACAGAAGTCAAAGAACTGTATAGTTCCTTGACTTCCAGCCTGACTCAAGAATAGAGAGCAAAGTTAGCATTAGATGCCCATATTTGGGTGCCTTACGACACTGTCTTCAGACACTGACTCATCGTGTGAAGGACCTTTAAGTCAGACTGTCTGCCTATCTCCACTCGATTCAAGTAATCAAATGGGTAAAAATAGCATGTTGATTCTCACTGACATCTGAATTTTCTTTTTCACAGCTACGACACAACAGTGACTTGGTAGCTAGGCTAAGTGCAAATTATATATATTTATGAAACCTATTTAAAGGACGAGTTGAAATCCATAGTATTTCAAAGAATGTGATCCTTTCAATGCTGAACTTTATTCATTTATACTAGCTCAAAAATTTTCAGAAAAATCAAATTGTATGAGTATAAATGCTTTCCCGATCCGAGTGGTAACCAGGTCCTCACGCCAAGTCCTAGCGAGAGGCAGGCCACGGACGACCGCGAAGCGGCCGTACGGCAGCACAGCTTACTAATCAACCTAAATTATGCGGCCTGACATTAGAATTTATGGATGGTAACTAGGACACGTTGACTGAAAAATGGCAACTTGAAGCGTAGTTTCATTTGAAATCCAGTGAAGTTTCGCCCAAATGTGGCGAGAGGCTCGGTTGTCGGCAGGTGCGTCAGGCTGCCAGCGATATGGAACAGAGGGCACTGCAAGCGTCCCATTTGTCGCATTAACGACGACTTCCGCCCACACTCGTAAAATTCGTTAACTTTGACAGAAACTTTCAGAGGCTCACGATATCCGGCGATGAACTTAAAATTGAAACTAGGTATATTCACTAAGCACACTATGTTCAGAAATTTTTCGCTTTTGCCACAAACGCGGAGGTATTGCAGACAACTTGTTTTAATAAAGTAATAAGATTCAATTGACATTTACCTACGCATTTATTGTCAAAGTGAGTTCTTGCACTCAAAGCACTTATCAAAGGCTTTATTTTTACTGTGTTTTTAGCCCCTCTATCTCAGTAATACAACTTCATCAATTGCACGCTATTTTATAATCGAGTAAATTAGGATTAAGCAACGATAATTAGTAAAAATTGAAACGTATACCAATCTATCAGAAAGTTAATCGCACTGTAAACACAAAATTATGAAACACCACGTCTTATTCGAGACAATCACTAATGCAAAAAGCCAAGTCAAAACACATCGTCCAATCAGGTCTGTTCCATATTAGTACACGAGACAATTGAGAAATCATAAGAAAATACGTACGAGACGGTCTCATCAGAAAACATTTAAGAAACATTTACACAAAGACGAATGCCCCCACGCAAACACTGCACGAGTTCAAATGCAAAGATAAACAAGCAAGACCAGCTCACCCCACGCAAAACTGCAAGCTAGCGTTACTATGTTAAGCGATTGCTGTGCTCTGGGTTACACCAGGAAACCGCCTTCGCCGTATCTGAACACCGAAACTGTTAGAATAAAGAAGAAGCTGTTGGAAAATGAGATAAAAGTCAAAACTGCATTAGAGAGTTGATAATCAAGTAGAGATTCACAATATATAAACCAGCGAAATATTTATAGAATGTTCCATTCGAAAACCCGTTAACGGATGGAGCTTGGGCTGGAAATAAAGCATTGTTCGTCGGTGTCTGGAAGAGGTACATGGTGATCTACTGCCCGCAGATTCGAGAGAGAAAATTTAGCATTTGAACAGCCACCAGTTTTGAGTAAAATTTCTAAGTACACTACGTGCTCACGTGCCCTTGGAAACATAAAATTTCTTATTAGAAGGGAATGGGCTGTCCAAGCCGTTCTTTTTAAAAGCCGTAAAGAAATTACTTTTCAATTTGTGTACCATTTAAAAAATGAAAGTACGAATTTTTTCTCCAGAGCGTTCAATCGCAAACTGAAACTGGAGAAAAAAAAGTGACTCGAAAATTGACGTCAAACTTACCTTAATATTTTCAAATATTCTTTTAGCATTTGAATGTCAAATTTAAGAAACTTAAATTCATGTTTTCCAGCCATCATTACTTGCAGCCTGAACCCTGTGCCAGGTGATGATGTAAAAAGCAAAAGTTTTCGGACCATCCCAATCACAAAGCTCCATAATCAGCCTGTCAGCGTTTTCCTGGGTAAAAGTAGGAACGAGCCCCTGGCATTGGCTGCATCGTACTGAGGTGCAAGCGTGAGAAATTAAAAATAATCGACTAAATTCCAAGTACACTTCTGTGTCCACTCAAGCTTAGTATTTTTAGAGACCGCAGATGAATCTAACGAAAGGTTCACCAGCAATGTAATTCTCGTAATATTGATGGCACAAATTTAATTCCAGGCAATTATCCTCTTAGCTCGTACGAGTAGAAATTAAATAAGATAATGCGCTAATTAGAAGAAATCAAGTATTTTTTTGCAGGCTTTCTGCTGAATCTAGAAAGCGACGTCGTTAATGAAATTAACACGGAATAATAACCAAGCAATGAATGCAATGATGTCAGCACGTCCCATCTTTGAAAACGAAGGTGAAGGCATGACAAGAAAGCTCTATGTACAGCCGCTGCCAAGCGAACCAACGACTAGTGAGGAGCACGAAGCAAATATGAGCGGAACAACAACTGAACAAGAACGGTTGCTTACTGTCTGAAGGAACCCCACCGGCGGGGAGCTACTGTCGTCTCCTGGGTGCTGAGGGGAAGAATGTAGGATTTACATAACCGAAAGATTACGCGAGGGAACGCTCAGTTATTGCGTTAGTTAACCGTACCGTAGCAAACGAAGTGTTCTACAGCCCAAAATCGCTTCAGAATATTGAAAAGTGAAATGGGAGGTATGAAATCCTGCATCCATGATGACTCATTATATCCTGCTGCAAATGAAACACTATTTCATTGCACATTCCCTGTCGTGTAGAAAAATATGCTTACCAAAACAGAAACAGCCTGAAATTAGAAAACGGAGAGGGATTATCATTTGAAACGCTCATTTTCGGTCACCATTACCGTGTTCTGGCCGCAATGTACGTCTTTAGCTGATAGTAATCCTAGTCAGCATTAATTGAACATCCCGAATCCGGAATTTTGTTGGTTGGTAACACCTGTAATCCGGCATAAGAAATGGAAAAGATATTCAAGCGATTCAAAAGGAATTCAAAAGCGAAGAAGGATGTAATCTCAACCGTTGCTAAAGGCTGAGACGCAGTGACGTCACCAGACCAGAAATTAGGTGGCACAAGCTGGGTCCGAGTCCGGTAAGATTCAGGTCTGTAAGATGCATGACTTGAGAGATTCGACCAGTAATTATTATTGATTAATATTGCATAAATTTCTTGCTCATGGTTAGAAACATTGAGAGAATGAATAATGCTCCGAATTATTTGAAGTCATTCTTAACGTTTAGCCAAACTATGGCAGCATCAAAGTCCGAAGCTGAGGTACAACAGACCCCACTTCGAAGTAAAGTAAAATATAATAAATGAACAAATAAGCGTAAATGATAATTCGAGCGAAATCCAAATTACCAATGAGATAAAAACGTCAAATAAAATGAGTTCATCCACGAGTGCTAACACAATAACATATAGAAGCAGTGTGACTGCAGACGGACTCTCAAAGAGAAAATTCTGACAAAGAAAATTAGAACTATTTGGAACATTTGCAGTTCTCATAATACAGACATTAATTTTAATAGATAATCAAGAATACGATAAAGGATGCACAAGTAACATAGGTAAGTAACGCACGAAAACGTCTTCATGACCTCGTAAAAGCTGTAGAAGATATTACTAGAAACAGGGCAAAATAATTAGGATAGCGCGTGATGAAGGTACGCACAAACACCACGCGTCAATTGCCCACACCTTCACTAAGAATAAGTTCAATAAAAAAAATACTCTTAAAGACTCGTACTTACGTTGATGGCGCGACTCGCAACGAACGCCGCACCCACGAGTTCCGCTGTCCGAGTGTGACGGGAGGGAGCGAGTTGGGCTGGGGTGGGCTGTCGGACCCTCCTTCGGCACACCTGTTACGAATTATTCCAATCAATAACCCTTCTTTGCCCAATCTACCAAATTCGGGACGCACACTGCCTTTGCTTTAGCACGTGCATCTTAAAAAATACAACTTACCAATGAGGTAATAGGGAAAACATTGTTCGTACTTCCGTTAGTTTCTCTCACATGTTTCATAAATGCGCCTTCAAAAGAAGATGCGTAGAATATGAAAAACTTCGATTCAATTAGGAAAAAATTTATGTGAAGGTTAGCAAACAATTATTCATTTCCAATACCCCAAGGCGGTCACTGCTCTCGCTGAAAACAACAGAAGTAAGACGAAAACAGTTGCGTACATAAAATACAAACTTTACTGAAGAACTCAGACTGGTAATTGCAGTGAATTTCGTGAACATGGTTAGTCATCCTCGTTTATTTAGTGTCTTGGTGTGTGCGGGGGATGTCTCGTTGGTATTAAAGCGAATAAATGGAGAGTTCCGTGACTCGTCCGAATACACGGACATGTTAATAATAAATAAATAATTCGTACCAAGAAGAATCTTTATTTAATTTTCACGAGTTATATGAACTATTCAAAAATCCTAAGCGTGCGTAAAATGTCAAATGTCTAAATGAAATAAAATTATGATCATTTATTGAATTATGTTTTAAGCGTTATTTATGAAAAAATAACCTGACACTGCATGTCAGCCGAGAATTGAGATGAATACGAATGCGTCCGACATCTCACACAAACCTCCACAGGAACGCAACACCTCACTAACGCATCATGCCCCTTCGATCTGCTTAATAAACAGAGCTTTGTGGTTAGTTATCGCACACCTCTGCAATTATCAATTAAGTCGAGGTTCTGCATCCATGATGCTGAATTCCTCAAAAAAGTATGTAGTACGAGATAAGCCATGTGGTGATACGGCAGAGACTTTAGCCCTCATGCATTCTCCATTCATTTTGGTCTCTTTCAATCTGTATAGGCATTTTCCAGCGGCGTTCATATTTCGTTCACTTTTCGTTTTTTCTAACGAATTTCAGCATTTCTTTCACCTATTCTTCGTTTATTTTACATTGGTCATTAGAAAATTAAGGTAGTGATGATAAAAATGCCTAATTTTGATAATTGAACTACGAATGCACTCAAATCTCAGGAAACTGAAATGAAAGTACTAAATAGTCTGGTATAAAGTTAACGCACTCGTGCATGAGACAGTGGACGCGCTTATCATTAGAAAGTGAACTGTCTGATCAAAATAAGTGAATAGTCGAGGCAAAGACGAGAAAAATTGACCAGATCTTAAATCTCAAACCAAAAAGTAGCCCCAATAAGACATCGGCCAGGCACCAAGCGCTTTTACTACGGAAACCATTGCCCGTATCTTGAATCTCCAACCAAAAAGTAGCACCAACAAGACATCGGACTGGTACCAAGCGCTTTTACTACGGAAAACATTGCCCGTATCATGAATCCTCAACCAAAAAGTAGCATCAATAAGAGACATCGGACTGGCACCAAGCGGCCTCACCCTGAGAAGCCAGTACGTCTGTGGTCGAGCCCGTCTTCTGCCGCCCCGTAGCTCTCGTAGTGAGCCTCTTCCCGCTCGCCGTTCACGCTCCATGTGCCACTGTCACAAAAACAGGTTACGAATAAAATACAAAATGGTAATGAACACGAACGAGCTGCGTGGTATACTCTTATATTTCAACACAAGTCATGTGTCGTCAGACATTGAAATTTGCGTTTCATTTTAAATGAAAATGAATTTATACGAAAAAATTACGCGAAATTTAGATTTCATGACCACCCTTGATCAACAAGGGACAATGTGTATCACCAAATTACCAGTAAGATCCAATGGACTCTAACATTACTCTTACCATTAATTTGTATTCACGCAATCGCTATTTCCAACTACACAAAAGTCACGAGAAATCCGTTGAATCGAATAATAAAAACGGTAAGAAATCACAACTGAAAAAACTTATAGGTCCATTGTTAGACCTGCTGAATTTGGTAGGGATAGTGCTAACATGCATGAAAACCTTCCATTTAACTGTTATTTCATCCGTTTGATTGCATGGGAAGCTCTCTACTCCCTAGAAAACTGAAGGAGTCCGGAGAGCAGAATGTAGCAAACTTGTTTTAGGAAGTAATTGCTTCAATAAAATGTTTATTTTTCTAGTCTCAACTGTGAACTAGCCCGCGCTGTTGTCATTTCCCCATTTGCATTCGCTGCAAGTTTTGTTCGGAGACAAATAGCATCAATGATTCATTTTGGAACAAATACTTTTCATGGTTTTTTATTTCAGTTTTTAAATGCGTGACAGAATATTTCTTCAAAAACACGAAAGGTGTCTTGTGACTGAAATATGTGAAAGCAATTTAAAAATAATTAGTACCGCAGAAATATTTGCAGCAAAAATTCTGTGCGAGTATAAAACATTTCCAGAATAAATAAGTCATTTCATTTAATGAATATCTCCATCACAGTAATCTGCCATACGTACCATCCAATTCACCGTCCGGAATTATTCTCCAGCACCATACTGAAACTTAACAATGTAAGTCGGAGGCCTACTTCACTTTGTTTCTTCTATGAATTGGTAGGGGTGTGTCTACAGACGTTTTGAGCCCTCTGCATTCACGGCAAAATATTCTAATAACTGAACACTTCTGCGGTATGCACGTTCGTGGGTAAGTTCCCACGTGTCACCACTGACTCCACTTGCTGTGAGCCCCGTCTTTCAAACATCACGTTCTGGGTGCGATGACTCTGACATGACCGCAAAATGATTTGTGCGTATCTCGGGGTCTAGCAGCGTGAGAATGAGTTCTACCTGAAACTAGCATGTTTCTAGTCAGGGTTTAAACATGACACAAATTCTGTGTTACATTTGTTGCGCAACTGTAAAGTTTCTGAAAGAGTGCATGCTCGTGCTTTGCAAGAAGCTTGCATAGGGGTTTTCAGGCATTCAATACTTCATGCTTGTTTTGAGAATTGCTCCCTATCCAAGGGCTACTATAAGAACAAAAGAACAGAAGAATTCTTATAGTAGTCCTCGTCTCATCATAAGTACGAACAAGTCGAAAGAGTTCTACGATCGAATCACTTGTCAGCTGTCGAGGTATTTCTCGGTAGCTCTATCTGAATTAGATTCAAGAGCTCATAATTTGACTTTTTAGAAAAGTATTTCAGTAACGAGTACAGTAAATTCAGGGTTCTCTATTTGAGCAAGTGTTTTCCGTAGGCTTAGCAAGGCAACAATTTTTGAAAAATTAAAGTGCTCAATTCAATGTAAATGTATACAAAATGGATAAAGTATAGTACAGGCACACGAAAAGGAGGTCTCGGGAATCACCTGTTAGCCTTCCTGCAGGACCCGGGCGAAGTCGTGCTCCCCCCAATGGCGGAGTCGACTTCGCTGAGGGAAGACGGAGAACCCGTTTCTTCACCACGCATTCTGGAATGCAAATCTTCTTCCTCTAGAAGCGTGTGGCCAGCGGGAGGGGAAGACGAGTACGGAGAATGGTAGAGTGGAGAGCTTCTAGGTAGGCTCGGCGGAGAATTATGTTGGTTTGGGAAATATGGAAAGGGAGGCGTGCTGGATCGGTTGAACGATGGAGCTGGAAGACTTCTAGTCCGCACGAAAGTCCGGCTGCGGATCGGTTGTTTCCGGCGCCGAGTGGGGGGTTGATTAACCGGAAGTTCTTCCCGGTCGTCCGAATAGTTCGAGAAGACTTCGGCTTCAGGGAACTGGTGAGGTGAAGACGGGGGTGCGGGCACTGGTGAAGCGGCGGGACCTGGAGGCGGAGATGCGACCTGCAAAATAAAATTATTCTCAGTATGATGCTATGGGTTCCACCCCTGTTGACGCATTTCATACGGTTTTTGCAGCGAGATTCAGTTACGAAATAAAGACAGAGAACCGCACCGGGAAAAGTAATTAAAATTAGCGTCCTAACTTAGCTTCAGATTCATACCACTGATGACTCTAGTGACTCGAAACGTCTGGTTTTTACGCGTCGTAAATTGAATTTGAATGCCGACTTCTCAGGGCAGCTCTCTTTGCCCTACTTTTTATCTCTAAACTCTTTGCTTCTCGTAACTTGAACTTATTTAGAGATTCAATTTAATTTTGAATTTTATGTTTCTGAGTCATCTTCAATTTACGTGAACCATTTATGGCGTTTGAAGTTGTACGAATAGTTCGCAAACCCGACCTATCTGAGGGCATCGGTACGTCCCCAAGAGGCGCAAAAGGACCATCCCCTTCTGCGCATTCCCGCGAAAGTCCCGCAAAATGCGCCTCGAACACGCCAGGTGTGCCGGACACGGACTAATTACACAAAATGCCGCAGAGTAAAGTGATGGCTGCTGATAATGTAGCTGTAGCACCAGCTGGACATGATGGAATTACTTTCCTCCATCGTCTAAATTGTTTCTTTGTTAGTGCACATATATTGCGAAATTTTACATTCCTTTTTAGTAACGTGAATGTGAAATTAAATATTAATGACCATCATTGTAATTTCAGCGAAATTTATTTCATGAGGCCATAGGGGTGAAAAGAGTTATCACTCTCCTTCGCCGTCACGTCGTTTTGCAAAACACGAATGTCTCAGGTGCTGAGGGGGCGTGCGAGAGAGGTTACAATGAATAATACCTCGTAATGAAATAGTGAATAGATTAAATGCGTAACCGGAATAATAAGAAAAAGAATTAGTTCGAAAAATCTAATTTGTAGTCACGGTAAAATTTTTACATTCCCATTATCAATGCCACCGGTGTTTACATGAATCTTATAAACGTGGATGAATTGCTAATGTGAAACTCTTCGTGTAAATGTAGAGCTTGCGAAGTAATTATTTTTAAAATTACCTATCTCTGCTGACCGCGATACGACCATAAAATAAACATGAGCTAAGCTTAGATTATTGCACCACTAACGATCGCACAATAGAAATTAAAACTAGGACTGCAGATTTTGCCTACAACCTCACAAACACTACCCTTACTCTTACTCTTGATCGGGCATCAACACTTGCATTTGATTGGCAAAAATTTTGATGCAACTCGTAATGAATTAGGAGAAAACAAATTGTACTTCGTAACTAATTAGCAAAAAAATGTTATTCGTAACGTTATACGAGGGGGAAGCCTGTCAAATGCTGACACCTGGCTGCACCCCCTTCGCGTCCCCCCAGGTGCACACTACAGGCCTCGTCAGCGCAGTTACCTGCGCGATGTAATTGTTTTAATTGTTCTACTTTCACCTCACGGGGAGATAGATATCCGTAATGTGAACAGCCACTTCGGTATCATATGGAAACCTTAACCTCTGCTCTGACTACCCTTTATTCTACGAATATATTGAGAACAAATAAATTAAAATAAAAACTAATACTTTAAATCTTATTTAAAATACTCCGACTAACCATCGAGCCTACTAATACACTGAACAAATATAAAATTTAAATAGCACGAATATCTTAGAACGTTGACCCTAAGTACAATATAACTAAACATAAATGACAAACAGGTTCTACATGTCCCGGCAACTGTAGTTAAACACGAGACGAACCCATGATTCTGAACTTGAAAAGTCGTGAGAAACTTAAAAGACGTCTAGCAAATGATTTTCGCCATAACTGTCAGTGATGTAGTAGTAAACAACATGGGTAGAATTGCTCGGGGACGACTAGATTTCGTTGGAGTGTCCAGATGCAGGGTCAGGCAGAGACAACGGGACATTCCATCACCGCTAATTTTATTGGCTATACAATATCACCAAGTCATTATGGCACTACTGGTCACGGGAGTCATTCTCACGCGTTAAGATTTGCTAACCAAACAGCTTAATTTAGCATACAAACTGAGCCACGTGAACACTTCCTCTTTGATCTTCAAAAATCCCTACTGCCTCACCCCCTAAGCCACCAATTCCTCATACCGACGAAATTGTCTACTGTGCATAAAAAAATGTCAGTAAAAGTGAATAACTTGGAGTCTTCACGCACAAATTGAACGGTTCTAGGGCAAAATAATATCAAAGTGATCATGTCAAAACTAATTATTTGAATAATGCAACTAAAAAAGTAAACCGATACGCGTTCTCCAGCTATACATAATCAATTGTGCTGTTGCAAAGTTTCAAATTACAGACACGATTTGAACGAATTATCATTCAAATGCTTCAGAAATTCCGCGGTAAAGTACCACAAAGTACTGAAATCAAAATGCATCTCAGACCGCTCACAAATAGGATGTCGAAGTCGGAGTACAGGAAATTTTCGTCTGAGTGTTCTCAATGCTGTGGCCGCTACCAACGTGCGCAAAACCTAGCTGACCGCGTGCGCGGATGCGATGGGTATGTGATGTCATGCGGAATACGCCTTATGCAACGTATTTTATAGACTAAAATGTGATTATCTGATCGGTGCATTAATGTGAAGTAACATCAATGACTTCTTCACGGGTATAACTAAAGTTAAATAAACGTGTGTTACCTGCAACGGCAGGTTATGTTAAGTTATGTTTATTAGACAGCACAGGGGAGTCGAAGATTTACACCATGTGTTATTACTTAAATTTATTTGTTCTTAGTCCGTTCGTAGACTTGATGGAGAACCTCAGTAAGTTAAACATTCGGATGACATACTGTAGACTTACGCTATGAAAATCGCGTTAGCACATTTGTGTAGACCGTACTACCACATAAGAAAGTGCATCACAAAACGTGTAAGACGCACATTAGAATTTTCGCTCAGCATATGTCCCTGAAGTCCTCGGAGGTATAGACATGCATCCTCAACCAGGCCACTCTGAAATATCTCAAAAAGTAAAAACTTTCACAAATTCATCTCGGAAAAAAAATCTAACCGCCAAGTTTCCTAGCGTAATCCTGCTCAAGTCATCGGACCCGCTAGCGAGATGCGAGGGTGTCGTGACAGCAACGTATTTTTGAGACCTACCGACCACACGACTCGTCTAATCGCCGTCCTTTATGCCATTCAGTGGAAGTCAGAAAACTTGTTGACCAAGTTAATAGATGTAATGGAGGCAAAACACAACCACCGGTGGCAATGAGCAGGGCCGCATTGTCTCCGGCAAGAGCACGTTATCAGAACCAGAAGGTCGCACACAGGAGCCGTCGCAGCGCGCATGCGTCGTCCGGCCTTGCGACCGCGATGAAAGTTTGGGTCTGGTGTGAAGCTCAACGAGGACACGGCCGGACAACTCCCGCTGACCGCTCCTTCATTTTTGCGAACCCTGACAGGTTCTTTTGCGCATGTGCAAAGTCAATTGACCATGTATGTAGTAAACGGTATGTACCATTCATAAACATCTATGAGATAAAACGTTAAACGCCCGTTATGTATGTACGCAGGCCATTGATTAATCTAG
>VOMN01060400.1:0-24501 GCA_014899125.1 Orchestia grillus
TGGTGCCCATGTAGAAGTCTATTAAATGAGGTAAAAAACTTTAAAAATCCCTGAATACAAAAGAACAAATCTGAATAAAATACCCTATAAATTGCGTTTGTAGCAATGTTTTGCAATAGTAGAGTGACTTTACGGACACCCTGTATATCTCTCCTTAGGGCGTAAGTATAGTTTGAAGCGTAGCATCGTCAACCTGCTCAAAAATGTTCACCATTTGACAATATCCAGTATAATATAGTTGTTCTTCCACGACACTTCTAGAAAGCTATGTTTGATTTTCAATATTGTGCATGCATGTTTTTATTCCTTCATTAGTTTTTTTATCCTATCTAGCAGCAAAATCTTCAAAATATACATATTTGCCCGAATTACCAGAATGAAGGTTAAAAAATTATTGGAGCCTGCTTTTCTCGCAGGCGGATGTCGAGTAACGTTACAATTTTGCTGTCAGAAACTTTTAAATAAAGTTAAGTCTTTTGATTACTTTGAAGTTCAGGAAATTTACCGAGTTTGACAACACCAAAGTTCGTCCGAAAAAGAGAGCAAAAGCCCTTCGTGCAAAAAAATAAAAGCCGTTTTACCAAACTTCGCCCCAAGTTTAGCGGCAATCAAGTGCCCTAAAAATTAAGTTTACATAAATATTCAGGGGAAGACGAATTACTACTCCAACTCTTTTGTAGTAAAATATGACTGGACAAGATATATGTGTGAAATGATTCATTTATTCAGCTGCATCACAAAGTTCGTGCGTACCCAGGTAAACTGATATGTCGTATGTTACGTAATATGGGAGCGAAAAACTTCGGAAACTATACTCTAAACTAGCGTAACTTATGCTACTACAGAATAATCATCTGGTAGGCGGACCGCAGCCTAAGTTCAGCTGCTTCATAAAGCAAGGTATAAAGTTTTAGCCAGTGCTTTTAACTTCTGCGCCAACACTCCGTGAATGAATGACTAGCGAATATGCTTTAAAATGTTTTGAAATTTATTTCGTAAATCAATTCAACTAAATCCGTACATTTTCTTATCGCAATTATTGTATTCGAATGATATAAAGTCGTGGAAATAAGTAAATATAAGACACTTCCAAAATCAACCAACAACTTTTAACGCAACACATCAAAATTTTATAGCTTTTAGGAAACATGAAAAATTTGATGGGACAAATATAATCCGATTCATCTTCAGTGTAATAAATATACTTTAAAATATATTTAAAAAATTCACTAGAGTGTGATCAAAGCCTAGACACTTCAGGAAAATTATATTCTAAATTAAATGAAACAAATTGAGGCTCTACAAAAAAATTCGCAGCATAGACTTAGAACCAATTCATTATATTAGTAATGCTTCCCTACTCGGGACTTGCATTTAGTTCGATTTGGTATGATTTCTAAGAATTTAAATGCTCTTCATTTTGGGATGCAAATCAATGATTTCTTATCGACAGACTCGATGATTTCGAGGATTTTTAATCTTATTTAGGTCAATGGATTCCCCGGAGAAATGTAGAGTATTCATAATTTGGTTGGCAAACCAATTCTTCATTAGCTTAAGACTGTGAATTAATGAGTTCTCTTGTTGAAAAATCATATTATCTCTATCATAACAATTCCCAAAGAAGTAGAAGACTATTTTCTTACACTGCTATATAATTTTGATCGATTCCGTTGAATTATTTACCTGCCTCGAACGTACACAAATTTGAACACACCGGTTAGCAAGCCGGTGAGCACCGGCGAGTGTAATGAAACTGCTGTAATGAAACGAATTGGCCCCAAAAACAGCGATGCATTGAAGAAATAAGTTTTGAATAACACACAAAATACTGTACTGATTTTGTTATCATTTGCAAGGAGCAACTTTATAGTACTTGACAGTGTTTTTTTTATGACAACGAGGAATTGAATGGACATAGAATTTGAAAGGTTGGGTAAGAAGAATGATTCAAATTTAGTGATTCAAAGCTTTTTCAGACTCTTCTAGGTCTGCGGTGTTCGTCGGTCTCAATTTTTCAACCTCATTTTTCCTTTTATTCATGGCGTTTTCAATCGCGATCGAGACTGGGTGAAATTTAAAAGGCTAATATCACTCACATAAAGGAACGTCTTCATAGCTTTTTAATTATGTCAACGGTATGATTCGGGGAAAACAAATCCCACTCATTATCACCCACTAAACCAGCTAAGGCTGCTTCAATATGTATACATAGTTAATTTAAAAAATTCATACGTTCTTATAAAGAAGGTGCATTTCACATTTGTCGTTTATTTCCGCTATGTACTAGACCACAACACCGTTAGGGTGTTTCACAGTTTCAGCCGCGCACCGCTGGACATAACGTCACGCTTCACTCGGGCAACAGGCAAGTTTCTAACCGCCTCTGACCAACATGAAGGTGCTGTCATCACTGAAGGTCACTTTCTACTACTTTTTAGAGGTGCAATGGGTGTATTTCTTACAGAAATTGAACGGTTTCTTCTTCATGGCTCCAGTTAGTAGGGGTTCCTTTCCAACACAGCTGGGAGGCAGTTTGAGGTAGTTCCGGGGTTTGTGTTCAATAGCCTGCAGAGGTAGGCTCCGCTACCAAATTTTTGATGCCTCTATCGCTGCTGCTTGTCTTTTGCAAGCTGAAGCCAATACTGCCACTAGAACTATTTTTCAGTCCAACACCTAGAATGGTGCTAGGTGTTGGACCAGAGACAGGTGATGACGCTTATTAGTGTGTCCACTTGAGTCTTACGTTGATATGGCTTTAGATTTTCATAATATCTAGCTAGCGTCTTCAAATATGTGTATCTCTAGATGTTAATCATGAAGCGCTGTTTTCATTTCATCCTCGAATTGTGACATGCAATTGACCAAGATACTTTCCAGTCGAACTGAATTAAACTTTGATGTTGTTTTCAATGTGTGAGCAGTTTAAGCCATATGTTTTTAGCTATAATTTCATTAAATATAAGTATTGATTTAAATTTACTTAGTTGCACATGTCTATTAGAGTAATTCGTAGTTGCTTATTGGAGAGGGGAGAAAAATATGTAACTAAACTATTTAACTTCCTAATTCATTTATATAGTTTTCTTCCTTCTTTTAAGTTTTTCCTATTGTCTTATTTTAAAAATTTGGAATAATCTTTCAACACTCCGATTTAATTTTATTACATGTTTTTTCTGTATACCGCAGACGACATTCACTGATTATGGTTGAACGAAATCAGACTTACATAAATGTCAAGTAAATGTTTTTTATCGGATCAATTGTATTACTTTTTATACTTAGGGTGCGATTCCCAACAAACACCCCAATCTCAAACTTCATGCGGGAGAAATGCAGCATCGCCAGTCTGTAAGTTTTTGCATCGTCTCGAAATTATCGTCCTTCCTAAACGACTCACAAACAGTCTTCTACGTGACAACTTTGCCTCCGTAGGCTTGCTGGAACGCTTGGAGGGATACTGTACTCGATTTTATTGAGCTTGAAACATTAAAACAAAATTTAATGTTTACACGTCCGACATTTTACTCAATCCGCTGGACACCACCAAAAAAACTTCACTCCGCGACTCACTTTAGCCCACTGACGCACACTGGAAAGCTAATACTCTTTCACTGCACTCAAGTGCGATACTATCCCGAAGCTCCATTACTTAAGCTCCCCTTTGTGTCAAAAATATTACACAATTAGACATGTTTACCGAGCTTTTTGAATTAGCCCTCGTACTTATTTCTTTAATTAATGCCGAAAAAATATATTTTTCATTCATATATCAGAGTTCTATAGACATATTTCGCTATTTTGCACCAATCATCAATTATTATACGGATGATAAATGTTTCGATTCTGGTGAAGTATACCAAATAAATTCGGCTAATACGAATATTAGTTCTCACTATTATATATACATATGGCGTTGTATTTTCGTATATCGCATGGGGAGCAACAATACATTTTAGTACGTGTTTACCGTGATTAAATATGCCCCTAGTCATTACCATTGAATTATTTTACCATACACAACGGCCACAAGAAAAGAAATAATCTGCATCATCAAAGTCTCTATCAAAGAATTCCATCCACTAGAGTATACATCGTAACAAGAAGAAGGAGAACTATCCGGTAAAGAAGGAAAATATTTCAAAATTATTTACCGCAAAATGCTCTGCTTCAGTTCCAATTACCCAAAGTTGCTTACAATGGCCTGTTGAAGATGCTGGCAAAGTCAAAGTCGTCGAAATACAAGATCTCATTCCCGGGAAACTGTGAGTATTGCAATAGATGCACCTGTTACTTGCACCTGATTCACTAGCCGTTTTGCGTAGGTTGTCGTGGGGTCTTCTGTTCAACAAAGCCTATGGGGAAGGAGCAACTTCTCCAATCGGGTCAGACCATAGCTTTTCCAGTCAAATTCAAATTGGTTTGATGCCATGTTGGCTCGAGAACTTTACAAGACTATGCGCTGTGTGATATTACTGAAAACAAATTTACAAAAACGATGCTTAATGCACTGTGAGGGCTGGTGATCAAAACGAAGTTAAGTAGTTTACTCGCATTGTTCGACTCCTGCGCATCCAGTCTGTCTGGCTAAATGCACTCGGTACTCGAGATGGAGGTGGGGACTTGCGCTCTCAAAGGACTTTCCCTTGAATATATTGGGGATTTTGTGGCTCTAAAGACGTGAAGTACTTGGGCTCAGGTAACGAATGTGATACATTGTAAGGGAATGTGCAGGAAATGGACACTCAGGAATATGTGAATATACATTGATCGAATGCAATCAGCCCTATGTTTTCGGAAGTACCCCATTTGCTGAAAACGGTCAGAAAAAGGGAGCTCCACAGGACGCAGATGTGACACTCGATATTTTGTTTGCTTTGAGAGTGAAGGGTAGAGAAGACTGCTCAACTTTTTTAGATTTGTGTTGGTCGTTAACGAATTTTTACTGTGAGATTGGTTTCAGCATCAGGATGTAGAATTCTATGATTTCAATTAAATTTATGCAATAGGCTATTATGTGTCACTATGTATGATGGTCTCTCTGAAATAACATGAATACTATTGCAGTGAGAATTAGGTTTTTTGCTAACCTATTTACAAAAGTTTTCTCGAATGAGGAGAAAACCGGAAGTACCAAATTATCAATTTGAAATCAATTTCCGAGTTCTAAATCTAGTGATTGAATTCTTCAACCGTTTTTATATTTCCGTAATTGAATAGATGACAGTACGTCATATAAAGCATCAAAAATGCTCCGCACGATTGTTTTTATCTGCTTAGAAAAACGATGAAATGTACAGGCGGTACTCGATTTGTGACGCACTTGTTTTAATATGTGATTTAGACCGTGCTAAAAATTGTCAGTGCCAGGTATTTCGAGTACCTGGAACTGAAAACTTCGAACACACTTTTAATCATACGTACAAGAACGTAATAACTCGAAGATAACTCGTACTATAGTTCTTGGCAGATGAATACAACCGTGCGGAGTATTTTTTAATGCACCATCTATACGTGGCCACTGGAGAGTTCTAACAGTTCGGCACCGATAGTATCTCGAGCTGTGCCACTGATGTCGGCTGAGAAATGAGGTCCTTAAAGCGGTCATAAGGACCTCGCCACTTCACTGCGGCGCTTGTGAACTCTGCGAAGAACGTCGAGAAACTATAAAATGAAACTGCGCCGATTCTCAACTGGGTTGTTAAGGACATCTGTATCGCCCCCGAATCGATTGTTAAAAAAGCTGAGGGCTTTTCAGTGATCCCTCTTTTTTTGCGCAGGTGATAGGGTACAGTAAAAAAAGGTATGTTTATGGAACAAGTCGAGTAACGGAGGGTCATCAGGTATTTATGCATGCAAGAATAAATGCCTGACGCCTTCGATGGTATGTAAGACACTAATAACAACGAAACGCCACTATATGATATGGTAAAACCGATACATCGCCGTAAAATACTTCATACGTACCCGAACAACTGCGGTATCAACGTTAGCATTCCCACAACCCATTCTGCAAATGATAGATCGAGACATCATCCAGCAAGTGGATGCTGCCATACAAAAAAACAAACGTTTAACTGTTCACTAGTTCGCCAAAAATGCTGTGATAAATGTGAAACATCTAAAAAAATGAAAGACCATCTACACACGCATGCATAAAATGTTTGTACAGCAGTTTTTGAGGCTATTTACTTGGTTTCGAAAGCAGTAGAGTCGACTTCTCAAGGACTCTTATGGACATATATTTTGAGCCAGAAAGAATTTTTTTAAAACAATTTTTATGAAGGGTTGGGCCATCACTCTGACCCTGCGAGCAAAGTCCAGCGCATGCAGGAGAAGCGCTTTGGCAAACTCCCCACCCCGAAAAACGGTGAGCGGCCAAAGTTCAACCCTCTACCGAAAAGATCATGTACTTCGTGATAACCTGCAAGAAGTAGCGGTGACAGATTTCCTGGAAAATGGGATCAAAATTGCTTGGACCCGAGCACTTCATTACTGGTTAACTATTAGGATTGAAAAGCCCTGGATCCTGATGAGAGAACTCCGTCTCATGTTGATGATTTTTTAGCCCACAACTTGCGTATCGCCCAGCCAAAATCGAGCTTTGGGGGCTGTGAAATTCATCCACTCCTCCATTTGATCCTTAACTGATACATCTGACTTTCACCTGTTTCCAACAATTAATGAAGGCATTGCCGAATTGAACAAGATTCGAGAAATGACGTCGTGGCTTGAAATTCAACCATTAACTTTGTTAAGCAAGGTCTCGAGAGCGGCATAAAATAATGAGAAAAGGACATAACTTATGGTTCTCGGAAAGGAATTAGTAATAACTGCTCCAAGTTTTGTCTACGTCTGTCGGAAGTGGGTCAAGTGAAGTCTTTAATGAGCAGGCTCGGTTATTAGTCGAAAATTCGTGTGTGAGGAGCTCTTCTCTTGAAATAGCTAACGAGCTTAATTCATAGCCAGTGTTCTTCGAGGATGAAACGGAAAAAAACGACGCACTCGATTGTCATCTGCATTCTTGTGTAGGCAGTTTGGTCAAAGTTTGAATAGTAGACTTGTTTGAAGTAGAATATGGTACCTTTTCTTCAGGAAATGATTCCTATCGTAGACAATTTGGCAACATCATACGTCATTACATGGCTTTGATTTTGGAATCCGCTAGCAGGGAAAGTACGCCCACCAACAGTCACCACAATTTGACCAGCCTTACGTTTCTTGGGCTGCAAAGTTTCCTGTTGTAATTTTCATCTTCTCACAAACTTTCCCTCGGCGGTATCTCTCATGCTTGGGAGCGAGGGCCGAATCCATTTCTTGATTGCGAACCTCGGAGGCTCATCGGTTCCTTTCTGTCGTAGAGTTGAGGCTGCTGTTCAAAAATAACCGCGATTTATGCCAGTTTTTCTGCCGCTTGACTCTCTGAACCAACTGCTCAGTTTCCCACTCATGTTTTCAGGAAAATGTTAGCTGCCTCCGCGGCTCACTTCGAAAAGTGAATGCAGATCAAGGATCACAGCAGAGGAAGCCACAATAACACTTTGGTAAGCACTGGTAAATAGTACGCTAATTTACAATAAAAAATTCAAAATTGTTTATTTTGTCTATTTTCTGCTAAAAACTTAATTTAAAAAATGCTCCGTGGTATACTTAACGTACAACATTTATGTTAAAATATATCGAATTTTTCTATCTAATTCTACGATTAGATTCAATGTCAGCCAATAAGGGAACACTTTAAGTTGAATTCGTAGTGGTATGATGTAGGTACCAACCATTAGCTGTTTCATCTACAATATTTAGCAGTCGCATTTCTAGCAATACCTCTAATAAGAGTGCTTTCACGCCCATCCATCTGATTAATCCATAAGATGTTCGTTATTGGTTGAGGAAAGCTTCTAGTCTTTCAATCTTGTATTGGTGTTACAATGTGAAAATATCCAGGAGAATGTACAAGCATCGGAAAAGCTTCATTCCATTACTTGAAACAAGGGAAATGATAGTTTTCCTTATGTTTGTTACTTTTACTATCACATTTATGTTAAAATTTAGTTCAGGAGTTTCATTATTGTTTTACTCCAAGCTCTAACGACGTTGTACTCGACAATTTCCAATACATCTAGCTCGCTTACAATATCGCTTCTTGATGACATTTTTAAGGTTCAATTGCTCAAGTTTCAAGGCCCGCCTCAGAACATATTGTCGTGAGAGCTACGAGGTAGTAACATGTATGAGTAGAAGTGCTCATCATGAATACCAGACGGTAGTATTTTAAAAACAAGGGCATGGCCATTGAACACGGCTTAGAAATGATGAAAAGAGAATGAAGACTACACAAAATTTTTGAGTTTTCTGAGCTTATTTTTGTTTTTTTTCTGGGCTGCCAGATAATTCTTCTTCTACGCATGTGTTAGTTAATACAGCAATCTTCACTCCTCACATGTTCAGTTCCACTCTTACTCTTCTCCTTTGTTAATTTTCTAGTTAAAGCCATACTCAGTATACTTTAAAAGAATATAATTCCAAATATGCATTATCTTCTGACCGCATCGAAATCCTTCACACTCACTCTGCCATCCGAATGACGTAGCTGACGCTCGCTGAAATTCCAGCTTTGATCCCCGTTTCCGTGCACTGGCAACGATAGTCGTGGTGGAATGTTCATTCTTTAGACAAAATAACTCTTGCCGGCTGAGGATAAGTACGAGGGAAACGTCCAAATTTGGCAGCCAACGTCTATGGTTTATTGTGCATTAACAATACGAAAGCTCGGCCGTAAGCGGATGGGCAACAGAACCCTCAATGACTCTATTGTCTTCGGTATATAAATGTAAATTATCCTCTGTCCCATGGCTGAGCATTTTAAAGTAATAAGTGACTGTAATAATGTTCACTCGGAAGTATGTGTTCATTGAAATTTTACGAATCAGTATTTTGTGATGACTCATCTTAGAGACCTGATTCTATACATAAAAAATAACTCCTTGAAGACATGGAGCTTCATGGACATGGACCAAACCTTCATGGCCTGTTTCTGAGCTCTACTAATCTCGAAGATGAAGAAGAATAAGAAGAAGAACAGTGAAAAGTTAGTTTATACAAGGAGAAGGAAATGGAATTTGAAAACTTATCCTTGTTCGTTCTTATTATAATATAAGGTTATGTTTTTTGCATCACCTGCCAAGTTTTCGTCTGGTACTACTAATACAAATTCAACCAATTGTTCGACCAAGGCACAGTAGATCCCAGAACGAGACGCAGTGCGGTAATTTCTTGATTACCCTCAACAAGTTTAAGATTATTTTGACCGTGAATGGACATCAGCCGAATAATTAATGCGTTTTCCTCACCATACGAGAACGGCACAACTTGCCTCGGTAATCTTTCGTCATTGTTTGCATAATTTTGAATCAAAGGCTTTCAAAATTCTTTGATTTAAGCATTGAGTCAGATGACGATCCTCATTCCGCCGACGTTTCTAGCCATGCAGACTTAAGTTTTCAGAAGTGCACGTGGAACTTGCGACTTGCAGTTGATTGCAACGAATCAAGTTTATCTAATTATGTATTTTCGTACATAATTAGTGATAAATTAGGCATCCCAAAATCATTAATGTATAAATTTTTACGCATGTTTCATCTAAAATAAGATGAATTTATGTGTTATGTCTTTGTACACTATGTACTGTTGAATGTTGTGAGGATTGGAAACTTCACTACGTGTGAATTAATACCCAGAAGTTGAATATCTCCGATGTGTTGGGGTAAACACTGCAGACGACTCCCAGCAAAGCAATTATTTACGAGCTGAAAAATGCAACACGGTCGAAGTGTGTCAATCACTCGTTCATATCGTATATTCCAAGATGAGTGTATTTCGTATTACCAGTGGATATCTGCCTTTGGAATTTTACAGCTATACGAATCATAATTCTTCGTTTTGTTTCTTGGAATATATTTTTACTAAACCATACAGCTGCAACATAAGTAAAGGATGTTTGGCCTGTTTATTGTGAAGTAGCTGTTTTACCAGCCAACACTTTGGGAATGTTTTCGAGGTCACCTTATTGCTAGGAACGAACTTGAATCATTTTTCTTTGAAGTCAAATATCAGTCATAACTAGGGCTTTGAGTTTGGAAATATTTACGAGACATTTTCAGGGAAGATAATCTTGAAGGCAATCTGTACTTTCCTTATGTGTAATTCTCGATTTTACACTTTCTAACATAAGCCCACATTACTTTAAAGATGAAAAAAATTAATATCGGCATCAGTTTTCGCTTCATACTCTTGCCAAACAAATGTACAAATGGAATAGGATCACATACCTCTCAGGATGTGAGCGCCAAGATCGCTTTGCCTCGCAGCTCTTTCACTTCCCTGAGGACTCGTGAGCACGATGAGCGTTTCTGAAAATCAGAACGTTTTGCTCTGGTGACGGTCCTGTAAACTACGCGAAATATCGCCTAGAGGGTCCACTTCTCGAGCCAAAGTAGCTTCCGCAAACTGCTTGCAGCCTGCCATCTCATCGCTTGAAAAACAACTAAGTCACATAACTTGCATTTGATCTCACTCGCTGAATCAGTTAGCAGTATCTCAATACTGAAGGTTTGTGAGCCCAAGGGACGAATGTGGAAAAAAAGTAAACACTGACTACTGATGCGATGCAAAAAGGTACAATTTACAGAAGGCAAGTAATAGCTTGTCTTTAAACTTAAAAAGAAAAAATGTAATGCAAGAAGATTCCGTGTATGATAAGCAACATTATTTTTCTGGTGCTTCTCAATATAGTCATCACAGGTTTCAAAAAAGGTCGGTATCTATCCCTAGAGGGTTACGGAACAATTCGAGAAACCTGTAAATGAATTGAATTATAAAAGTCGAAAGCGTTCAGGATATAAGGGCCATTGAGCTTCTAGTATAATATCAGATATTAGAAGAGCGATAATACGAGTTCTTGATAATAGTTTCTATTTTGTGAAATCCTTTGTGTTTACTGTCATGAATAATCTACTACTTGAATCAATAACGCGATATCAGTTAAACGTTTTATCACTGGTTGGAATTGCAAGAAAACGGTCAATTAAAAGCCAGTTTATACATGTTGCAATTGATACAGACTTTTTTAGCTCATTTGCATATTTTAAAATGCTAAATGTTCCTCGTTTTTTTTATAGTATTATAAATATGAGATGTTCAGGGAGTAGTGTGATCAAGGATGATGATAGAAAAATTTCTGATGTAAGAATCCACAGGAAATTCATCAATAGAATATTATTAAATTGTTATGCGTTCATATATCAACTGATTGCGCAATAATACGCTCAAGATACAGTCTGTACCTTTCAATCTCAAGTGTTTATTTCAGTACAACCAAATTTAAAGTGTGCAATAAATTCAACGTTTCTATCACATGTTACAGCGATGGAGTGATGAAGAACCAAGCAGCGTTTGAAGGCATGAGTGGTAAAGTTTTATGAAATACATTAATTGAAAACTTGTGTTATCATTTGGCTATTAAATGGCAATTAATTACTTCCCCATAATATACTTTAACATTGGATGTCTGGGAATTTACATGGCATTCATGATTACCAGATTTCACCGTATGGTGCATGATCACAACAATTTTAAATTGGTGCTCAGTGATTCACATCACTTGATGAAATTTATGTTGCTGTTGAGGAGGGTTTGTCGCTTGTTACTCCACTATTCATTACTTTCGAAAGTTACTTTTATGGGTTGAGAGCTATTCTAACTTTAACACCAATTCAATGTTGCTATTTCATGTTTCGGATAATAACTGGGCGCCTAATGTGCGAAACCATTTGCTATCACATAATACATAGAATTTCATTAATTTAAAATTTAAAATGCTCCTACTTTGACAAAATTTATCATGTATATGATGTTTTAATTACTTTTCCATCATATAGGAAACAATTTTCCATAAAACATCTAAGTGTGATAGACACAAACTCACAAATAAACACGAATCAGATCTGTTGCAAAAATAATAAATTATTCACTTTCTCCAGTGATGAACCATTAAAATCAGTCAAATTACCTCTATAATCTTACGTAACTGCGAGTATACCGAGCCCATCCACTATACCAAGTCTCGAAAGCCCGACTACCTTCCTGCAACTCGTCCTGCTCAAGCAGCTTCTGTAGAGCACGGCTGAAATTTGCTCCCTTGACTCCAAGAATAGTCGCTGTGTTTGTGCCTTGAGGCGCTCAAATTGCTTGTATCACAGGTTCCCCTGTCACACCACAGTGTAGTTCTCTCTCTCGTCCTACTCGAGAGGCATGGTTAGATTTCAGACCCCAATGTAAGTTTTGCGTCTGGGACTTGGATGAAAAACTTTCACCTTGCCTTAGTCTCTTTGATAATCTTATATTCTTAGTAAAGGATATTATTTTCATCCAACGCACGTAGCTCTCATTCCATTCACACATGGTCTAAAACATACATCTTCCTACAGAGGGCGACTTTTGGATATTTTAAACTGGCTCGCTCGTTCTCCAAATTTCTGAACCACCATGCTACTCACTTCAAATTTAGCCCAACCTCATCCTACTAGACTCCACCTGGCCCCCTCACCCATTCTTGCCATGCATCATACATTAAATGCTGAAATATCTCCCAATATAATTTTTTTTCACCTCTTCCATATTTGTCATTCTAACCATTTATACCGTTAAGTCTTTTCCATCTCTGCTGCTCCCAGTCACAAAGTTTCACTCCAGGCAAAACGGTCTGAATAATCATACCCATTCAAGTTTTCTTCGGAACCAGGGCTAAAATCTCTACTTTAGTGCTTCTCTGAACGCTAACCATGCTGACGATTTTTAGGATAAAAAGAAGTACCAACGAGATCAAAAATATTTTAATCTTTTAAAGGCAGACGTTCTGAATCTTTAAAAAATCCATCTACATAGTCAGAAAAAACAAAAGGAAAACTTTAATGAATAACATTCTACAGAAGAGCACAAATGTGACCGTACTCATAAAACCTACGTTTTAAAAATGTGACTACCTAAATCATCTATCCTCATATAAATGAATTTATTGCTGAATGACAAGTTTCACTGTAGGATCATCTTCAGAGATCTTAGAGCGGAATTTGAAAATGCCCGGAAACTATAAAGAGCAGCAGTCAAAAAATACTCATGATCTCATCCGTACCGTGCCCTTATGTCTTCTCTGTTCTGATCGAGCAATAGATGACCAATAACTCTTGCTTTCGTCTTTGGACCTTCCGTGGCTTGTATTTCTCGAGTATTCTTGTCTTTATAACGCATCACCAATCACATATACTATTACTTTTCTCGTTAGTAATCTCAATTTCAGATGTCAATCCCATAAAATATTTTCGATTGAGCTAATCTCGTATACCATCGCTGAACTGTGATCGACTCACCTGCAATGCATAGCCAACCCCTCCAATGAGCCACAGCTGTCGTTAAAAACTCTCGCATTTATTCCATGAATTCTGATGCTCAAATATGTAAATTACAAATTATCTGAAATGCAAAACCTTTACGGTTCAACAGTGTTTTGGCTCTGTCGTCACCTACGAAATTATTTTGAAAGCAATGTCGGTAAGGCATAAAAATGTATACTCGCGTTTGTTTTGAGTAAACATTATTATTTAGACAGAAAGTAAAATATTAGGAGGAAATGAAAATGAATTGCTATAGGCCTTGGGATTATATAATATGTTTGACAGCCCAGAGTACATTATTAAATATGGAGTGTAACGAAGGCAAATTGTGCTTCCGAATATAAAGGGCTACAGCGTTTCCATTATGAGGTGCCACATGTAAGCTTTAGAAGCTGAGTGAGTTCACCATTCAAGGAAAAAGTGTTAGATCTGGTGGAGGCGGACGAGCAGTTGGCGTGTAGGGACGAAAATTTTGCTCGAGTAACTGGCACTGTAATCATGTTTGAGGCGATGGTGGAGCACTTTTTGGAGAGTGTGTAACAGGAACAATTATTAAAGACTTTTTGCACAAAATTTGTTTTTACATTACTATATGCCTATGGCATGTGTCAAAAAAATGGAATAAAGCAGGGCAGATACCGCTGACTTACCACGAGTGTGAGCCAAAAACGGAACCGTAAGACTGCTGACGTGGGGACGGTCATTCGAGTCACTTTTCAGGGACGTTTAGTACCAAAGGTAAAGTGATGTTGCCGCATAACGTAACACGCATAGAAAGATTTCTTACTCTAAATAGCAGCGAGAGCATCTGGCTTACGTTGAAAATCATTTTCTAGTGTAAAAATGTAATGATACTCATGGAACAACGTAAGTTCTGAAGCATGGGCTCAGTATCAATATTGCCAAAGCAGCAAGGTGTCTGAGAAATTCTGAGCATAACTATAATGATTGACGCAGTTGATAAATGAATGATTCTTCTGAAAATGGTGGAAATTGTTTAGCTATCTGACTATTAAAGACTCAAAAGTTGGATGCATGATTAACGCAGCATTAATAATGAAATTGACATGTATAATTTTAAAAACTTAAAAGAATTATATTTAGCTTAGTGTTTTTGAATCATTTGCCGTTGAGAATCATGAGATACATTTTTTTACTGTGACTTCTAATATGCAGCTAAGATATGCGACAAGAAAATTATTCCAAGAAGAGCTCACACAATCTCTCCAACCAGCTAAGAGCGCTAGGGCCCTCCTGCATGCTTAAAGACAATCTCCATCAAGGCGCTCTTTAATACGACTATAAAAAGAAATAGAAATTTGCAGATTATGAGAGCACACATTGCTTATGTTGCTGTTAAACTTTTGTAGAGGTTTACCTCTTACGCCGAGGCTCCAGCAAGCTATTCGGCAAAGATGAGGTAGCGTCTCTGAAGACATATTCTTTCCGGCCCCTACAGGCTTCTTGCTCAATTACATTTTATATTATGAATAATTTTAACATTTAATGATAATCAGGAGGTTCTTAGGTAACTATACGGCTGTAATCTGTAAATAATACAATAATTGGCTTTTGCTTTATTACTGTTATACTTCGGGGATTAAAACAAAGTTGTTAAGTATTCATTATTCCAAGTAGAGTAGTCGCTCTACTATAGTCATTGACCATTAGCAGTACGTATGGAAATCTTTTAAAATTCATACTCCGAAATGAAATGTTTAAAATTAATGAAAATAAATCGTAAAACGGGACTTGCTTAAGGAATCCTGTACAAAGGTCCCGTCAAGTATTTGTACTTTAATTATGCACGAAACAAGTTCAGAAGTTCTACTTACTAGTGATAACAGAAATTAACCCATAATATTTCTCCTCAATCTTCTTCTATTAATCTTCTAGGCTATTTATGTTGGAATTTCAGTGTTTAAAAATAGAGTATTATAGACCACAAATCTCAATTCCTTCCTCCTAATATACGCTTAGGTAGGTGAAACAAAATCCTTCTTTCTAAGAAACGTAAGCCCAAATGTGCATGATTTTCTCTCACAGTGCAATGGGAATCCAAATTCAACGGATTTTAACTCTACCCTCGAGTGAGATACCCTCTACTCAACTACCCTCTACTGAATTCAACCCTCCTACAGGCCATTTTTGGATAAAAAGTTTCCTTACGTCTTAATTTTCTTTCATTTAATTTCATCAAATGTATTCTTTACCTACTGATGATTCGATAAGTTCAAGAGCTTGAATGACAAAGCTCGAGAAAATAATGTCTGGAAACTCGTATGAAACTGATCAGAACGGCCACGAAGCGACGGACAAAAAACCTGAACTAGAGATACAGAAACAATGAATATGTCACTTGCTTGCATGATAGAATCGTACCAGCCCTCACAAAGCAAGGAGACTGTTCGACCAAAAGACGTGCCCAACGAGCGAGAACATTGACACAGTTTAACGGAGCCTTGTCAACCACAACTCAGGAAACACAGTAAGCGAGGGCGCACTGTCGTTACTTGACCAACAGCGTAGAGATAGGCATGAAATTGAATTTCGACGCGTAAAACAAACGATTGAAAGATCACAACCAAGACTAACACGAATTGTGTAATGCAAGTAGTACATCAGTATAGTTTGAACTACTCCTCTAGGTTTACTGACATAGTCGGTGGGCCAGAAATAGCACATGTGGAGGTAGGGGCTTTAGTGAATTTTAGGTGGAGGATTATTTAAAGGCGGGTGCTCAGGCGAGGTACAGTCAGATGAGTGAGACATCATGTTGGAGGGTCGCAATCACACAAAAGTATGAGAAACTGTCGAATGCTCGACGTGAGAATCGCTACACAATTCCACATATTATGTAGGAGCCTTTGCATCTCCTACGAATTTTAAACTTAAAAACTTAGGTTAGTTTGAATCATGTAGATAACAACCATTCAGTATTTAATTATGGCATAAGCTAACTTTGTTTATCAAAATTTTGATAATTAGAAACTTTCGAAACAACTTTACGAATTTCGTGATAAACTCAAAATTAAGATATGAAATTAAGAAAACAAAGAATAAGGAATATACATTAAAAATAGCTTGAAGTTTTTAGCTGAAATAACTAGAAATACGATTTTTAGAGATATCAGCAGTTTAGAAAATGACAACAGTTCACATTTCAGAATTACGTAAATAGGGTATAAAGTGGCCAGTGGGAACTCCAAATTGGAATCTTATGTACGTTGGGGAATGGACATGATACAAAAAAATATTGTTCTGAGTAAAATTCATTTAATTATAGATTTACAATCAACTCACTGTATGAATGAGCCCTCAATATCAATGATCTCCTAGATTTTGGATGGACGTACAGAACCTGGTAGACTTGCAGTGGACTGATAAACATGAATCGGTGAATCCTTTCAACAATGGTTGAGATTGGTATTTTTAGCACTAATGAATTATTACATATGCCCAAGTAACAGTTACTTAACTGAACTAGTACTTTCTCGTTATGCCTGTAAATACTTTAGTCTTCACCGTATTAGAGTAAGTGTTGATCGTTGACCTTTTCAAGCATCTCTCAGACGTTGTCTGAGATATGATACATGGATGAAGTAGATTAACTATATAATCTCGTGAACTACTTCGTAATGTTCGAGGGTTATTTATTGTAGTTTTAAAAATATTTTTGTGGATGTGTTTGCATACTTTTGAGGTGATAATCTGTATCGCGGGCAGAATGTTAGTAGGAAAGTTTAAGAGTTAAATACGTTTGCATAAATTCTAATCAAATGGAAGAAGATAGATTCAGATTTCTTCTGAAAAATTTCTATATAAATTTTACGGCATAGCTATTGTTAGTTTGATATCGATAGAGAAAACTTTTCGTAATAATTGCAATCAATCACATATGCACATAGTTCGGTCTGGAAAAATTTTTTTTCGGTAGTTTTGAGTAGTTTATGAAATATTCCATATCCTAAACAAATGAAAATATGTTACCATAATTTTCCAAAGTTCTTAAAATGTTTTATTCCTTCCTATGAATTTATTTATCTCGTAACCAATTTTTAACGAGCAGTCCTAAATAGACTCAATAAAAGAGTACAGAAAATGTCAAAATTTCTCAGCAACAATCGAGGTCATTCTATCAAAGGTAAAAAAATTCTCCGACACAACAGTCCCTCCACGTATTCCGGTGGGATCTCAGTTGCGACTGAATTCAAAGCAAAAGTCGTCGACGCAAATAATTGCTCTTTCGAAACAAAAGCTGAAACAATTTTGCATGACTAAATTCTGAAAAAATGTCAGTGAGCTCAGGATTGCAGTCTAGCGTTGCGCTCAATACTGGTAGATGCTAACTGAAATTTTCTTGCGTGTCAAATAAATTTTTCACAACTTAAAAAAGATATTTTGGTTTCTATATCCATGTGTAAAATAGATAAATGCGACAGCATGTGGGAAAAATCTATGAGTTTGGAATTTCTTTTTTTTCTCTTATTTCAAAATTACCCGACATGGATTACACTGGCAAAACTTGTTGTTTACTCATAATTTGCTCAGTTTTTACACATTTTGATCCATACAATTCTATGGTCGCAACGATGTTCTGCTTATGTAATTAAATACAATGAACAAAATGATATTCGAATTCGTTCGGCCGTGGTTCGTCACTCGAAACCACTCTCGATCTTGTGCAATTCGTCTCATCTGTCAGAAATTTATGCTGCCAAGAACAATACCTCGTTGGAAAAATTTCCACATGTAAGTTAACTTATATTGATCGCGTATCTGGCTCAATGGTAATAGTCGAAGTCCCAGTACATTTACGATCAGCGGGATTTTACCTGAATATCTTCAGAAGGTACAATTAAATATACCTTCTGTACTTTTGGACTTGATTAAATTTACCTTTCACTAGATAGAATAAAATGTGAAAAAAGTCACTCTGATGCCTCTTTCAAGTTTGCAATGTGTGATACTAATGATCTTGAAAGTACTTCTATCAGCTGAATTTGTTTCACAGCTTATGACTATCATTTTTGACTTTCTGTATATTTCCTCAAATATTTAAGTTGATGAACAAAGACAGGGAAACTATGATTAATCAAGATCATTATTCGAGTTGCTAGTCTTGCTTTCACATTTATTGCGAGAGCACTCTGATGCCTAACGTTTTCAAATGAGAACCGGAATCATGAGAATTCGTTTCATGAAAAATCATCGGCGGAGTTCACTCAAAAAATTTTAATTTCGAAACATGAATACTTTCCTTTCAACAGATGTTTGCTTAATTAATGGAGACTTATCCATTCAATATTCGCTAAACATGATTGTTTGCCGAATGTAATTTCAACTAGCTGACTGTATTTTCAAAATTTAATTTGAATTCACTGGATTACTTCTTCGTCACTGATGCATATTCCTGAAGTTGGCGTATTCGATTAATAGCATTTTTTGCTGTTCGTGAAGTACCCTTAGGACCAACGAACACATTATTTTTGTTCCCAGAGAGAGAACGATAGATAAGTATTTTACACTATCCATGATGAGAGACATTCTTTACAGAAAAACATTATTTCAAAGCTGCGGGGTAAATCATTTATTTGTAGTAAAAGTTGGCCTTTTCAGTTGTAAACTCTGAACACACGTGGTAAAATATTCTCGCTTAATTGAATTTAACGAAGGGCTTATAATTTAGCATATTATTCGTACGCGTGCCAGGGTATGACTTTAACATCCTGCGGATAAGAAGGGGAAAGAGAATTTTTTTCTCGATGCCTGAGTCTCTTCGGTAGGAGCTCAAGTGACTTCGAGACAAATATTATTCCTCGATGATCAAATTGCATGACCAGATAAGCGGTTAGTAGGCCCGAGCGTTCGTATCATTCACTCTGAAGATTAATCTGAGTCGCTGAGAAGCGGGGCGGTATGGTCTGATTGTTGTATGGTTCTTGCTGCCCCTCGACCTTTCAAAAACATTCGAAAGCGTTTAACACAAAGGACTTCTACAAAACTTGTCAATCCTTGATGTAGACACCCTATAGTTTGAGGGCTATCTATAAAGGGCTATCAGTCTTCTTAGAAATCACAATATTATCCTCTACAGGTAATGATTTTGGGGTTACTCAAGGATCCGTTGTCCGCTTATTTGTGTTTGCAATTTTTATTAATGACTTCCTATCAATACCATCAACCGAAAGAATCTCGATATATGCGGACGACTTCCAAATCATATTAACAAGTACTCAAACTGCAAGAAATAAACGTAATCATTGAAGGTCTTTTAAATAGTTTAAAATCGTGGTGTCACTAATGTGGTCTTAAAAAAAACACAAGTAAAAGAAACGCATTATTTTCAGTTTTGAAGATTCGAAAAAAGATTCCTAAGCCTATTCTTACTATTGGTAACATAGTGGTGGAACTTGTAGATGCGTAAGGTAAAAATCTAGCTGCGTAGTCTGGCAAGACATGACCTTCAAATTCCATTTAAAAAACATGCAGTAAAAAATCAAACATTACTTTTTCTTCTCGTAAAAAGTGCATGACAGAGAAAGTCAGACAATGTACATGCACAAGCCATTCAATCATTTCAGTTATTGAGATTCGACTACTATAGTTTGATCCGAAAAATGTATGAACTCGGCAGCCAAGGTTGTTTGTAGAGGTAATTACCCCATCAGTGTTTTCGGTAGGTTTTAATTGGATCCGATTCCTTCAAATTTCTAATTTTTTTACGTACACATGCGTTGGAATAAAGTGTCTAATAGTTAATTTGGCATAAATAAATATAGTTGATTTTGTTACGTAATTCCTAAGTTTATTCATACGAGGAAGTCCCTGTGATATGGGCGTTAACCATTGCAGGGATCAACGCAGAGAAAATTAAATTCAGAATTGTAAGGGTTTTAATAAGGCTTTTGGAGTGCACATATTGTGCAACTGAGTTCCAATGGGCGTCAAAAATTTAAATAAAACCTTTCAAATACATTCTCTTCAATACTCGTTTGTCAACGAAAACTTTCAAAATATTAGTACCATTTACTAATGCGAATGAAAATGCCTGAAACCCATTTTTTCGGACAAAATCGCATCCTCCAACTCAAAAACCGTATAACCAGGAACCCCACAGATTGGTTTTTCGTTTGTACTCGGATGAAAAAATTTCTAAATGCAGCACTAATAGTTTTCTAAAAACTTTCGTTGAGCAATGCATTTTTTCACAAATTACCTTGATTCCGTCATGCTGATAATCTGAGGCAGTATCTATAATGCGCGCCAATCGCAGAGGCGCTGATGTAAATCAAACTCCCTCTCTGATGGGAGAAATTACGGGCTTAATAGAGCAACATCTCGTCTTCAAGGTTGATTGGTAACCAGGTTTGGCATATTTGTCATCCTCTACATCTCAGCAACGACGCCCCGGCCTATCTTGTTAATGTCATTGTGAGTTTGAGTAAACATTATTGTTGATCACCGACACGCTCTCATCCAGCGCGTCATTACTGGCAGAGAGTTTTCTTTCTTTACTGACAGCAAATAACAGGCAAGACGGGCCTCGCAAACTTCGAAAACAAGATCACGAGTTTTCTAGACAGTACAGGTCGCAGCTATCCTGCTGCTTCAGAGAACGATGTGAGTTAACTAAATTTGAATTTCAAGACGTGAAAGGTAATGTACTCAAGGGTAATTGATGTAGTGAACTGAAGATTCAGAAAAAACATTTGGTAATTTTTTAGAGCTTTTGCATAACTTTTGCGATTCAAAGAATTTTTCAACTTGCTCGTTAGATATTCTAGAAACAACATCGCACTGTCGTAATGCTACACACAAGATAGCGCAAAAAACGTGCAGCCAATAGCGCGTTGGAACAGCGAAACCCGGAAGCAGTTGAACGTTAGTCAACGTAAGGGTGTTTCCAACCGAAAAAGATAATTAATCATTACTCTACGGCGTAGTAAAATTCGGAACCATGCTATAGAATTAGACCACTCTATAAATGATGGGAATTTTTAAATTTTTGATCATTGCCAGGACTTGGACTAGCGGGTACTAGAAGCCAGTTATATTTTTAATAATAATCTAAATTTAAATGACCACTCATATTCTCCTGATTTATTTATTGCTAGGTGCTTCACTCCTATTTTTATTGTTTAATTCAGCTCCAAAACCCGTATCATGAATAAAATGTTTTGTTCTATTATGTCCATTTTAAAATTCGAATTTTAGATGTTTCTACTAGAAGATGGTTTTTGGAAAAATCGAAAGCTTGGAAATAAATTTGTTTTCTGCTCACTGATTTTATTGTTCTTAATGATAACCCAGTGTTGCTCACTTGGTTGGTCCTTCTGTTCGTCCGTCTCTCTGGCGCGCTATTAAGGACTTAAAAGAAAATTCCTAGGCTTGCATTCCTAAACTAATGGTGAGACCCAGATAAGGCAGTCTGTATCAGTGATACTGAAAATAATATTATTTCGTGTCAGGGCTACCGTAAATAAGAGGGTATCTTAAGAAATTAATATCATTTGTCCCGCCATTTTAGGAAGGCGCTCCACTAGTCTAGGTAATAAATGTTTGAAAATTACGTCATGCAGATGACTTCCTTCCCTACGTATGCATTTGCCCTGGAGGCTCCTCATTGATTGCTGCAACATCTCAGCTGGGATGCGATTGTGGGGTTATTTTCAGAATCGGATCTACACGTAGAGTTGGGTCTACTCGACTCGGCCAAGAATACTTTAGGAATTGAAATCAAGAATTCAAGACGAAATTCGTGGTCTCCCTCCTGTGATGCAGCGATCAATGAGGAACTTCCAGAGAAGCTTGGAAGAATGCAAGCGTGGAAGAGAACGTCATCTACTGGATATCATTTTCAAACATAGGTTATTTAAATTAATATTTCTTAAGGGGCAAGTTGGAGTGGTTCAATTACTGTAAATTATTTATTTTCTATTTTTAATGGGTGTTTGAAACATTCTTTTTTTTTGCAGCGCCCTATACTTACTACTGGAATTATATTGAAGAAAGACACATCGGAAAATTGATTAGCATGGTAAACCACAAAGTTCTAACATTGAAATTGTTTGTTTATTTTATTTAGTTACAGGAAGATAAGAAATCATGTTCTTGACCCAGGAATAATACATAAGCGTAATTTGTTACGTAGCATTATTGGAAAATTGCCAGGCACTTATCACAGGCACAAGTCGAGATCTACCCCCACGCTACCAGGCTTTCATAACACCGAGTAAAGACGGGCGTCAATTTCCCGTTCCCAGGGTGAAGGTAAAGCATGAACTGTACCAGTTGATGGGCCGCTCTAAAAGTCTGGTTCTACTTTGATAAATTTGAAGCTGATTTGGATGCAATACCTAGAACACAAAAGTTTTATAAATTTGTGCGTTTTTTTTTTGGTGTTTGCTTTCTTGCTGAACTAATTTTGTGCATGTTTGGTACAAAAAATAATTTGGCTAAAATAATGATTTGGTGTAAGATCAATTTTCCCTTTGTGTCAGGAGATACTCAGTCTTTCATTTGTACGCTGATGACGAAATTGGAAATGAAGATCACATCTTGAAACATTTGAATATGTAAATTCCATTACCAGCCGAAACACAGGAGAAGAAGCACAAAAATGAAGACCCTCGGATCATTTTATTGGTCACTATTAGAGTCGCCATAGGCTTCCTCTTCATTGCCCAACGTAAGAAAAGCAAGGATGTAATGGCAGGGCCTCAAGCAGGTCGATGCCTGAAAATACGAGTCTGGGTTGAGTATAACATTAGATAAGAAATGAACTTAGTTTGGAAAACCCGGTAAAAGTTTCCTCAAGTTTATAATAAATAAGAAGGAAAAAAGAGTTCAAATAAAAAGACATGATATTTTGGACGCTTCGGGTCTGTGCCAATCAGCAGCTAAAAGAAAAATAAGAAAATATCTGAAATGAGAGATGCATCAAATAGATTTCAGACGCACATCGAATAAAAAATGAAAATCTCCTTAGCACAAAAAATTGGAAATGCCAAACAAGACTGATTAACACTAAAAATTGTCATGAATTATGAACACCTAGTGGATAAGAACTTAACTTATTGCCGAGAGTAGGTTTCATTTTTAAAATGAATGATGCTAAAATTCTTAAGATCTTTGACACTGGAATCACTAACTGTTGAAAACGGACTAGATTCTGACATCAAATCGCAAGATTCTGTAATATCCCACACAGCTGAGTGTGGTAGAATGGTTAAGCGCGAAACCGTTATAATGCTTACTCTTGCGTGCTCAGCAACTCTTTATTTTAGAGCAGGTGCGGTCATGCCCATGTAGCCTGATGCGCGACGTGAACAGCAGTACTGATATACTAGAGAGGATTGCACTGCAGAGGACAACTTGTTTTTGTCGTTGGAAAACTAATATTTAATTTATTCACAAATACTATGTGAAACATAATTACTCAGTAGTTCTTGCAAGTAGTTTCAATAAATCTATCCATAGTGTCCCAGAATGTAGGCCAAAGTATAAATAAATGACGTATTTGTTAACAGTATTAGACTACGGAGAACATGAAGCAGTGTGAATAATTTATCGTCCAAAAATCAACGTACTTGATCGTCAGAAATAAATGCGCAGTAATCGTTTTTCCGAAAATACACATCGTAAATATACGTTGAATCTAAAAGAGAGAGTTTCCTCACCACATTTTAATCATCCTTTAAATGCTTGTTAAATATCGAATCATTTGTTTCCACTTTCATAACGAACAACACTGATGCATTTACTTGTCTTTTAGTTATGGGATATTTAACTATATAGTATTTAATAAATACCAAATGATCAATCGTAGTGACATCATATTTTCGCAACATCACGTAGAATCTTCATGTTTCGGCAGTGTTTGAGAAAAAACGTGTAGAGCGCTTCGCAAAGGCGCCACTCATATCGTTGCATTCAAAACCTCATCGTGCTCCTACAAGTTTTTCTAACCGTCTTTATTTAAAATTCCCATTCAATCTCTATCAGTGAACATATGACAAAGAGTAGATGGAGTAATGAGTTTCCTTAGCAA
>VOMN01060403.1:0-11808 GCA_014899125.1 Orchestia grillus
AATAACCTACCTCTATTGCCTATGGCCTATCCTATGCCCCCTGAGGGGGCTGGACGATCAGATGAACGATGCTCGAGCTAAATCTTTTATTTGGTATCTAGTGTATAATAGCTGTACCTGTTGCCTCGATTAACAATCTACCAAGTCCCAACTTAAATATTCAAGTGACATTTTTTTTTTTAAAGCCCGCCACCTGCAGCCAAATCGTTAAAAACGCAATTTTTATTGCTTTAAAAAATTAAAAAACATTTTATTGCGGAAATTAAAAACAAGGATCTGGCAACAGGTCAAAGAACAAGACTCCGACCAGACGCCTATGTTGGTGGCCATTTAATTCTGATCATTGGTGGTGTGCGATAGCAGGATGTGTCTCTCGCACTCGAGAAAGTAGCCAAGCTGGATCACAGACAGCAGCCTCTGAAGTGCGGGGTTCTCGAGGCGGAGGGCCTGGTTGGCCTCTCCGTCAACAACGCAAAGTACTTGGGAAAATTAACCTCTGCGCCGGCGCCACAAACTAACTTACTGACTTACCCTCCGTCACCTCGGGCAAATTGTGGCCATGTGTCTGCAAGGCGCTCATGATAACTGGAGAAAACTCGGACCTCTTTCACAAAAGCCTGAAGATGGATTTGCAAGTCCTCTTAAGCTCCCTAATGTTGAATCGTCTTCAAGAAATATTCCCTTCGTGTTGCGTGTCCTTCGAGCTCCTGTCGGGTCCCTCAAGTTACTCAAGTAGAGAGAATCAGACCAGCCAAGATCCCGAAAAAGGACTTACATTACTTCAGCACCTTGACCATACAATCCGCACCCTCATCCTTCAGTCAGCACCTTCATCCTACAGTCAGCACCCTCACCATCCAATCAGCACCCTCACCATCCAGTCAGCACCCTCACCATCCAGTCAGCACACCACCAATCGTCAAGCCACCATCACGCCTCACTTTTACTATTGCAGTAGGAGAGGCAAGTGATGCTCTCGTTGTCCTTGAAGCCGAGCGCCGGCTTGAGGCTGAGCACGAAGTTGTCGCCGGACTCTGTGTCCCAGAGCCGGACGGAGGCGTCCCCCGCACTGACGGCCATCACCCCCGCCGTCGCCCAGCACAGGTGGATGTCGGCCGACCGGCCCGCACTCAGCTTCACCTGCACGCCACCACAACAGACATTAATTTAGGCCGGACGCCTCGTCCCAGGCCACGCTGGTGTGCCGCGTTTTTGAGGAGTGTGGTGTTTGATCTTCCGTCACCATGGGTAGCAGTCTGTGTCGGGGAGGATCACCTGGCTGGCGGAACAGGGGTAATTCTCTTGTCCAGCTAGACTACAGGAATAAACGCGCAGAATCAACAGGAATAAACGCGCAGAAATGTGTCCAAAAAACGCATGACTTGAACGTTTAGAGCCTAAGCTCAGCTCCAGCAATGAGTAACAGGCAGAGCGATCAAACTTTAAAACACGAGTACACACCGTAATGCTGCACTGCTTCAACGTACAATGTGCCATCAGTACATCAGTGAGGGGGCGATGATTCCTAGTAAGTATAATGTACGGCAAGGAATGACTCCATTACTTTGATTAATAATTTCAACCTTGCTGATAATCAGGATTATCAATCATCACCTAATGCTGGTTGAATATCGGTAAGCGAATTCAGGAATCACATTTGATGGCTTCAACGTGATTTTGACTTTCAAAGTTACGTTGAAGTCTAGCAGTTCAGAACACCGACTCATGACTTGCGTGTTGTAGTTTCCAAATAAATGACTCTTTCTCTTTTTTATTTCCCCGTAACGGCAATAAAACCAGGAAATTTCAGTACCCCAGGAACGTATGGCGAGTCCTACTCAGGCGATGGAAGTCAAGAGGGCTGTGTTGAGGGCGAAGAACTCCTCAACATGCCCTCTCATTTACGGTAACTATGATACGAAACAATATTATTCGCAGTATCACTGATACGGACTGCCTCATGTGTCAGTCTCGCTATTAGTTTAAAGACGGACCAACCAAGCAACCAAGAAACGCTGGGCTATAATTATTAAGGGGGACGGTCGGGCAGAGAAATTAGACCGAGTGATGTGGCATTAGACCGAGTAATGTGGCATTAGACCGAGTGATGTGGTATTAGACCGAGTGATGTGGTATTAGACCGAGTGATGTGGCATTAGACCGAGTGATGGGGCATTAGACCGAGTGATGTGGTACCTCACCCAGCACCGTGACTACCGTGACTACCGTGCCTACCTTGGACACCTCGTGGACGGCCCCGTCAGCAGCAGTAGTGAACTGCGCCAGCACCAGAGCGTCTGTGATGACCACGAGCAGAGGCCGCTGCTGGTGGTGCAGGAGGCGCAGGATGGCGCCGTCTGCCTGCAACACTTGCACGAACGAGCCCCCCTCCGACACGTGGTACACAACACCTGCAGCAGGAGGACATGGATAACACTTCCCTAAAACTCGTCTGAAGAATAGTAGTAGCAATAGTAGGAGCAATTGTAGGAGTAATAGTAGTAGATGTAGTAATAGTAGTAGATGTAGTAATAGTAGTAATAATAGTAGTAGATGTAGTAGTAGAGAGGGTAAAGTTAACTAGTGCTGCAGATATCGCACACAAGAATACGCCTATAAAGCACGCCATGAACAACGTATTGATTTCATACAAGGGTTTATAGCACTTCAAATATAATTTATGAAAATGCTGGTGTTTTTATAATATGTGATTGTAGTTCCCTGCATGTCAGGCGGACTCATAGCAATTGCAAGGGCTATTAGTTACAGCACTGCCAAGTCAACACTTCCTGACTTCATGTTGAGGAAACAGAGACTTCATCTCAAATGCATAGACACAATCTCTTTATGTATAAATGTTCTTTGGATGTTCGCATAGTCTGTTCCTTGTCCTCGTGTCCTTAAATTAACTTTGTGTGGCTATATATTATTTTCCTTTCATCCCTACATACCAATTAAAGGGATGTGTGGAAATTCTGTCCCTTGCATCCTCGAATATTCCTTACATGCTCACATATTCTGTCCCTTGCATGCATAAAAATTCTTTGCCTACTTACATATTCTGCTCATAAAACTTCCAAAATATTCTTTGCTCACTCAAATATACAACTGAACGACAATATCTCAATAAAATCACACATATAATGACAATCATGTAACTAGTGATAGTTTTAACATATTATCAACTCAATGACAATACATATTTCTTAAAACATTGAGTGTTCATAAGAAACACATTTTCGCATTGACAATCAGTTCTTCACCAGATAATGCACAGACCAACACCCTAGGTATTACACTACTGCGTCCACCCCAGCGTCAGCACCCAGGTCCCACCCGAAGCAGAGCCAAGGTAGAAGGCGACGTTCTCCCTGGGGGGTGCAGTGGTGAGGGCCGCCCGCTTGTGTCCTGTGCGGGGCCTCCACGAGCTGAACATGTCCAACGCCTTCTCATCGCCACTCACAGCAGCCCGGGCCAAGTTACTGGAGGGGAGTAGCAGTTGCATATATAGCACCTATTGTCTATGTAACAAATGTTGTATGTAAGTGCCATTTCACATTTGTGCATAAGGAAACTTCCTTGTGCACTTATTGAAGGCTTTACTATTATAACACATTTATTCAAATTTTAAAATGAAAATGTGTATGAATAAGAGATGTGGCATGTTATCAATAGAGTGTATGCATTGAACACATAATAACTCTACTAAACAAATGAGAGTAGCATTACATTTGTATGGTTCAGGCAACCACAGGAAATGCCTTTTTTTAAAACTTCATTAACTATCTAAAAATATTCTCAGATACAAAAAACTCTATAAATCTACAAGCAAGCAGCTAACTGGTTCAATTTCTTGAACTGCATGTCTTTACTCAATAATACTGTGAGCTTGAAGAGCCACAAGAGGCAGCAGGTCAAGGCTCCTCACTTGATGTCAATAGCTGCAGTGAGGCGGTCCTGAGGGGAGGCCCGGAAGACCACCTGGGACAGCGAGTCCTTCAGCTCGTGAGTGAAGGCGGTTTGCAGGTTGCCAGAGCCACTGCTGCGCCACCCCACCACCGAGCCAGACTGAACAGTAATGCACGGGTGAAAAATCTACAAATTACCGAGATCCAACTCAGACTGAATATAATAGTTGATAACTTCTGTTTAATTTGTTTTTGGGCAATTTCTAATTTTGAAAAATTGTGTGCTGATTATAAACATCTTACAAATGGTTTCATGACTCAAGACTATGACAATAGCAATTGCTAAGAATGATAGCTTAGAAATGAAATGTACAGCTACAAAACTCTTTAAAAAGAAGATATGTTGGAGGTTGACTACATACAAAGTTTCACATATGTGATACATGCAACAATGTTAGCAGACATTTTAGCTTCAGAAATAAAATATTTAGATAAATAATTTTTAGTTAAAAAATTGAGCAAAAAGGAAATTTACCCACATGGATAAAACTGACACAAATTTGACAAAATGAAGAAAGAAGGAAGACCCACTTGATCAGCAGTGACAAGTCGTGATCCAGCATGACTAAACTCAAGTATGGTGATGGCTGCTCGGTGCAGCGACTGGATTTGGTGAAGTTCTTCTTCATGATCGTTCCAAAGATAAAGCTCCCCCGTCTCCCACCCCACAGCCAGCAGTCGCTGGATGGGATGCCAAGCTAGTGAAGTGACTTGCGCCGTGGGGTGTGGAGGTATATCTACTTCACTGCATAGCTTGCCCTGCTCAAAAAAATAGCATATAGCTATAGAACAGCAGCAAGATTTTTACAGCAAAACTGAATACCTCCTAATTACAATTCAGTAGATTCATTATGTACTGAAGTTCATTTGGATACATTTCATACATATTTCCATACCAGCTTAAGATTCAGCAATACTAAAATTAGTAATATAATGCAGCAGAATTTTTTTGGAGTTTCTTTACTGACTGTTATAAGTATAATGTCTCTAAGTTATTTATACTCATGAATAAGATATGTTAAAATTAATCACTAATGATTCATTAACTTCAAAAACTGTGATTGCCTTTTGTCTGTGAGCATTATGCTCAATAAATGGTTGATAAACTGAAGAGAAGACTTAACAATTTTTGTACTTTTATGTTATTCTATAACTAATATTAATGTCACTCATCTCACTACACAATAATAGCCCAGTGTTGCTTGCTTGTTTGCCAGTTCAATCCATCTCTCTGCGACGCTCTTAAGGATTTAGATAGAAGAAAATGAGCCGATCCATACTTCAATGCTACAATAGAAGGAAATTTTCAACATTTCAGTCAGTATGGACCTTAGTGCATGTGCAATGATAATAATGACAACACTAGAGATAGTAACACCACCATTCACAGTAATGTCAAATGTACCCCAGATGCGTGACGTCGTCAGCCCACTCCTGTAACTGCCCAAGCAACATTGCCAGAACTCAAGTGAACACTGACAAATATATCTGAGTGGGTTCCAAAACAGCCAATTGCCCATGTTTGTCATCCAAATTTAAGAGAAATAATTTCATCAATGAATTTGCTCAATTAAAAACTAGCATGCAAGGACTATTCATAAGTAATTTCCAATAAGTTATCATGAATAAGAGGGCATCTTAAGATTTTGATATCATTTGTCCTACTATTTTTTCAGGGCACATTGACTAGTTGAATAATAAAGGTTTATATCAGATACACAACAGTTTAAAAATTTAACCCTATTACAACCAAATAAGTTTTTCACAAAAAACTAGCAGTGTTCTGATGAAAAATGACAAATTAATTAATTTTAATGATTCTTTTAGTAAGTTTAAAGCTCCCTAATCACATGGAATGCAATCTCGAGTGAAAAAAAGAAGAAACCCCCAGATATTACTTCAGAAAATATGGAATCTGCACAGATGTGTTTCCATATGAATCATAAAAACTGTATTCTTTTGGTTGCTAAAGAATTAATAAATTTATTCATCATTTTATATTTCAATCAAGTGTTGAGAATTCTTCATGTAGACAGTTCAAATGCCAAATTCATATAAATATATGCATTAAAAAAAATTATCATATGTATTATAATAGAAAATTTGATACTATAAGCCATGTAGCATCTCATAATATTGATACTCTATCAAATTTTATACCTTTGGTACAGACCATTATAGGCATCAAAATAATAAAAATAAGGGTTTAGATAATTATCTAGAATATAAATGAGATAAATAAATACTTCTATTTCAGAGGACTTCCATTTTGACACATAAATTTACTTAAGATATATCACATTAAGCAAAAATATATTAAATATTAAAGACATCAAAATTAATAAATGAATTAGCATAAAATTTTTGAGAAAATGTTGTAACATTTCTTATGCAGTTTCTACCAGCCACTGCTGAATGTATTTCTACTACAGAGTGCAGTTACACTTGACAGTCAAATCTGATGGTTTGAGCGCATATTATTTTTAAATAAGACTTAAAAAAATGCATATCACTAATAGACCTGCCTGGCCAAAAATAGCATGACAAATGATGTTAATTTCTTAATATACCCTCTTATTTACAGTAAATCTTTCATGAAATATTATGACTTTCAGTTTCACTGATACAGACTGCCTTCTCTAACAGTCATGCTGATTTATTGGAAATAAGGACCTGGAAATTTTTTCCCATATAAATCCTTAAGACTGTGACAGGGACCAATGAACCAAACATGAAAACAACACTGAGCTATTATTATACAGTGGTATTATATTATTATTTTATTTTCAGGTACACAATAATTCAACAACATCAGACAAAAGTATTTCATTAATTATTAAGCAATTCAAAATACATAAAAATATTCAGTTCATTTTTACATTAGGAACCATCATAGAAATGTAATAGATTGCAACTTTTCTGGTGTACTTTTATCTCTTTCTTACAAATATGAGCCTGAAACTTGGCACAAATGTATATATTTTGAGATAACTTTTATTTTAAACCAAGTTTTATCTAGCATGATTGGGAATCATTGGGCTTCTTCTATATTCATATTAAAAAAAAAAACTCTCCAAACCTAACCTAGCCAGAATTTCTATGTTCGGGCTCCTAAAGTACAACTTATCCAAAAATTCTGGTTAGATGAAGCAGTAAAAACTAGGCAAAGAATCGCTGAATATTTCAACTAATTTTATTTTTTAAAAAATTGATAAATACATATTACAAACATCAGCAAGAAGCACATGAGTTATGATTCTCACCTCTCCAGTGTAGACATTAACTGTACCTCCTTTCTCCTCACTGTATGATGCCACAGCCAAACAGGAAGCCTCGCTGTGCCATGCCATGTGAGTATTAATGGCATGGCTGTTGGGGCTGTGAATACGACTATCAAAATATAATGTCATAATTTCAGGTTAGAATCTCTAAATGACACTTATTTAAAGAGTCTTCTCAATTTTGAAAGTCTATGTTTAGAGAACAGGGGAATTTGTTTCCTCCATCACGGCAGTCACATTTATTCAGCTACCCATGTCGTTACTAGACCAAAAAACTTGCAACACTATTCGCCAGTATTCNAGTATTCGGAACCAATGTTTGTTTACAAATGGTTGTCATGACAACGTTTTTTCATGGTCATGTCATTACCGCAAAAAACATTAAGTATTATTAATCATTAAAGATTCCAATGAATGAAAAAAATAAAAAGTATCCTTACAATAACTTACTCTCAAACATATAAAGTCAAACTTCTAATGTAAATTTCCTTTGTTCTCTAATTTCAAAATTATTTTGCCTATTGTTCGAACCTCAATGCAAAATGACAACTTAGAATTTTGAAGTATAGTCTTCGATCATCGTATTTTTCATTGATTCAAAGGTTTCCGAATGAGTTATACTAGCAAGATAAGCAGCTTTTTCTATCAAATACCTGTCACCTGTTCCTGGAAGTTCGAGCATGTCGTTGCCATGGTGACAGCGTCATGGCGGACTTGTTTGGCTCATCGTAAAGGTAGCAGTATTACTGATGCGGTTATAAATTAGGTCAAACAAATTGATTGCAATTATTTTGTATATTGAAAGTATGAACCTGTGGTGGACAAGCTTTTATTTTGAAGTGCTAAACGGAAAAGTTTAAATTACATGACAACTGCCTTCCTTTTTGTTAATTATTGTCCCATTATTATTCAAAATTCTCTTTTGTTAGAATTAAAAAATGTCTTCCTCTCATCGACAACGCTTGATTTAGTCCACTTGATAAACGATATATTCGTGCTATTGTGATAGTTTCTCCTTCTTGTTTTAACACATCTCGTCTGATACAATCTTAAAATCCAAACGTCCTTCTGGTAAAACTACCAAAGACTAATTTCAATTGAACATTTCAAATAAATTTAACAGTTCAGTTCATACTAAGGCAACGATGAGCGCTCGCATCACGTACTGTACGGACGTGGAGAAGTCTGTCCTCACTAACAACTTCGAGAAGAGGGGCTGGCTGCAGGTCGGGCCTGAAGAGGATTGGAACTTTTATTGGTGAGTCATCGAGGGAAAAATACACATATAAATATAAATAATACGCATATAAGTGAGATGATTTCATCTCACTTATATATTTATATGTGCATTTTTTTTACTCTCATTCGTTGAATAAAGTTATAATGTTACTAGGAAGTCGATGTTCTTGAACTAGTCCTCAGTCTTGCTGAAGCCTATTCTTGAGCTGAATGTTAGGTTGTAGGAAAAGAAATTTCAAAAACAGATTTTGCTGTCAGTTTTTATAACCACGATTTTAGAGTGAGTGTTGAGTTTGTAAAAGAAAATATCACATCTCAGTAATGCCGTTGTTCTTTTTAAAAGGACACAGATTTTAATTTAGTTTAATTGAAGTTGAAAAGATGAGAGCATCAAATTATGCCAAAACTGTCAATCATTAAAAGCTTAATTTATAGCAAAGAGTCGAGGACATGTACATATACCTCATAAAGGATTAAAGTATTCATGGTCGTCGGTTCTAATCAGCAGGAGTATGTGCGTAGTTGTTTTTACTTGAATATGGACTATGCAGATCATATGTGTAGTCACTAGTGTCTGCTGAACTGCATCAAAAACGTGGGATAGGCCACTTCAAGCAACCGAATACCTGTTTGTCCCTTCATTCATGAATATCCCACTGTATAAAAAATAAAAAATATATGCTATTGAGGAACGAAATACTTAATATTTTCTACTCAGAGGAAGAGTGTCCCCTGGTTGCTTCTGGCACCCGAAGAGGGCATTTGGCACGCCTGTAAATTTCAGCCCCTGGAGAGGCAACTCTGACAGGCGGGGCCCAGAAGCTATAAGAGGTGCCGAGCCGCGCCGCACATCAGATCTGAGTCCGAATTAGCAAGGATGAAAAGGTTTTCTGCGCTCGGGAAGGAGGGGTGATAGTCCAGGTGACACTCTTCCTTATAGGAAAATAGGAACTATTTCGTTCCTCAATAAAATATATTTTTCCACGCGATTCAGAGTGTCACCTGGCTGCTTCGCCTAGCACCGGCCCGAGTTAAGCGAGTGGAAATGGTAGGGAGGTGCCCTCGACTGACAACCGTACGTAATGCTCGTATTACCTTCTATTTCGTACGTAATGCACGTAATAGAAGGCTAGTAGATAGATAAGTGAATAAGCCGTATGGATCTTGCAAGCTTGGGTAGCATGAACTTAGCACACACATCTCGTGAGATGGTGACGGAAGAATTCATGTTACGAGTGAGATATACTAGCCGAACGTAGGTACGCAAGGTACTGTCTCTTGATGCACGAGGTGAGGAATGCTGGAGGAAGCTGCTGAAGGGCGAAATGTCGAAATTACGGTTACAGGTCTCTTTACACTGGGAGTGTGAGTAGGCTTACGCTGGGCTAAGCCGCCGAGAGAGGTGTAACATTGTGAAGAAGTACCAAGGGAAACCCTGCTCCTGAAGTAATGCTGGGAGTAGGGGGTAGGGAAGGTCCCTTCTAGGACCATGTCTCATAGGGGAGTACGCGAAAGGATTCGATCCCAATCTAAGAGCATTAGAATCTATTCTAAACTAGAGGGCCTAGATTTGTCCGGTGAGAGGCTGGAAGCTCTATCCCACGGATGGACGGAGCTCCGAGTGAGGCCCAACGGAACGAGGCGATGGTGCCTGGTGCCAACGGGGGAGCCGTGGGGGTCAGGGCACCTGGTACCCTGGATACCCTGGAGATATTTGGGCCTTCACACCCGGGCCACACTGGGGTGCCGCCGCTGGTGTGAGTAATGATTGGGCCAAGCCCATTGAAAGTCGGGTGAGGAACAGACGAGAAGCGAAGGCGAGAGTGCGTGTGCTTGCTGTGGCCTGCTGCTGGAGTTGAGGGCCTGTGAGCCGGAGCGAAGGATCTAGAATAAAAAAGAAAAGAAGAAAGAATAAAGGGAGCGATCCCTAGCGACCTCCGGTAGTGTGGGGCCGTGCCTCGCTCGGCCACGGGAGTGTAGGTCATAATGTCATAATATTCAAAGTTTTGCTAAAGTGCGCTAGCAGGTTTTCAGTATCGGTCACTAAAAATACTGTTTGAAGAAAATGGTAGGATCAATTCTTCTGAAATTTGTTACAGAGATGGAGCAAATGTTAAAAAGCAGCGTGTGGCTTTTTTATTTTTTGTTAGTTTAATAGTTTCTGAATTTCAGCCCTTGAAAATTTTTTTTTTTTGGGGACACCCTGAATAGCCTTCGGGTCCGGCCGGTCAATGTTGCCGCCTTCTTGACTGAAATTTACATGCGTGCCGAATGCCCCTTCGGGTGTCAGAAGCGACCAGGTAAAACTCTGAATTGTGTAGAAAAATAGCCCAGTGTTGCTTACTTGGTTGGTTGACCGCAAATTCAAAATCTTCACCTCCATACAAGTCACCCTAGAACCCAGGTAGGTCATCCAGGCCCACATGTGGTGTACAGTCTATTCGGGCGTCGTAAGGTGAATTAGAATCAATCCTATAACGACGGCAATATCAACTCTCTACGTTACCATTCCTCTCTCGATTGTATTATTATGTTAGAAGTAAATTACTTGCGGTCAATCTATATTAAAAATGTTTCCGTGTCCCATGCAGGGCGGGGGCACAGACCTGCAGGACGCTCTTCAGCGTGGACAGCGGCTACCGCATGCACGACCACCAGTGAGAGCTGCTGTGGGACCTTCACACGACCTGTCAGTGTCTGAATACAGCGACGGAAGACACCCAAATCTGGGTATCGAACACTAACTTTGCTTTCAATTCTAGAGTGAGGTCGTACGTCACCTCCATGTGAGGGACTGTACAGTCCCTTGATGTACGACCTAACTCCAGAATTGAGAGTGAAGTTAGCATTCGATGCCCGTATTCGAGTGTCTTCCGACACTGTCTTCAGACATTGTCTGATCGTATGGAATCCCGTAACCAACCCTTTTGACGACCAATTTTTGGTATTCTGAGGCCGCATTTAGTTATGTGCGAAAAACTGGCTGCATTATTATGCACGTATGTGTATGTAATATGTGAACATATGTATATGTGTAATACGAAAGCATTGAGATTTTAACGAGAGTCTAGCAGTGTCCTTATGACACGTGGCCAGTGGGTCCCCTGTGGCGTTAAGGGGTTAGGAGATAATCCAAATTAATAGCTTTACATGTCAGTGCGCTTATTATTAAACTTGTATTCTCGTGCGCCGGCACACCATCGTAGGTCTCAATTCCTTTTTCACAAGTGAACCAGCTACATAGAAGACTGCGTAAATCGTCTGTCATTTAAGAACATGCCATCGATCAATAAAACAACTAAGACGTTGAACTCCATCAT
>VOMN01060405.1:0-18093 GCA_014899125.1 Orchestia grillus
CCCCCACACTCTCCAGCTTCACACCACATGGACTACATCAGATGAATTACAGTTTCTTTTACAGTTCTAGGCACAAACTCCGAGAATGAAAAAAGTACGAAAATCTTACATAGTGCCCTTCTCCTTCCAATTCCTATTTTTACTCACAGCGTATCATCAAGTCACTAAGTTTATTTCCAAGTTTCACAAATATTTTTGCAGTTAATTCAAGTTCAAAAGTTTAGTCTTAGATACCGAACGTTAATTTTACATTAGGAATCTCATTGTCGCTAGAACCATTTTTGGTCTCTGCTTTTAAGTCATTAATCCTCATTTTATTTATATTTCTTAGCTGCACTGGCTTACAAAATGCATACATAAACGATAAATTTATGCGAGAGGTTATAAAGATACACAAATTAAGATAGGACAGACTTTTGTGCAGTAATTTAATTTTCTCGAAAAATGTTTTCCTTGTTTTACATACATTTATGTATCTCTGTGTACTCTTTGTGCCCATCAGATACCTTCATTACTTATCAAGATATCAAAGGCAAAATATCGTGAAAGTAAGTTCTGCTCAACATGAGCTCAAAATATAACCCTAGAGCTAAGCTGAGCAAATCAGTGCCCGGTGTTGCGTAAATGTGCCAAGGTCGGGACTCATTTTCTTGAGAAAAAAATCTCTAAAAGTGCACGATTCCATAAGCTATAGGAACACCGCGGCTCCCTATCTGCAGTATCCGTTAAACACGATATTTACTCCTGACATACGACGAATTAACAACGTGAAGACCGAAAATATGTGGCTATCGACCAGCCATGTGGCTGGGCGGCAGGGCTTTCTTGATGACACTTCAAGAGTTAGCAGCGTTCAGTGAAGGCGTCGTCCCTCTCAAGTGCCACTCTCTCTTCGCATTCCTCGACAATGGGATTTTCTCTCCGGCTCGTGCCGTTAAACTCGCGAAACAGCTTTAACTTTAATGGAAAAAGTGGCCTCTTCAGCAACTTTATCTTCTTTCGGGACAGATTTGTCCGAAGAAAAATAGAGTAACTTGACTCAGTCTTAGCGACTCCTTCTAATGCACAGACGTGATTGGTTGAATTGATCGTTCCAACCTGCACAGTCTCGCTACCTTAACTGGCGTGCCTTTGTTTTACTAAACATAGAGGCGTCTTTTGCTAAGTATCGTATTTCATGTAACAGGATTGATGCAACGCGTTTTTCCTTGACCGGCCCAAAAATTGAAGCCGCTTAATTTGAAATAAATTGAGAACGTTGGCTCCACTTTGGAAAAATGTTGTCTAGAGACAAGAGTTCATTTTCAAAAGCCCCCATTGTAGTATGTTTTCTTATTCTCTATTTGCAATTGTACAACTGGAAAAAATATAAAAGTGAGTTAGGATCAGAATTTATACTTTTTGGTTAACGTAGTTTATTGAAATATGTGTTTGTAAACAACATATCACCCGTGTACGAGTTCCACCAGGAATTGAATGCATGGTGAACAAGAGGGACGGAAACAAGGTCAATTTTTTGGTATAGATTTCTCGAAAATTAATTAACTCAATTATTGCCTTCGCTGACATTCTAGATTTCAATTATGAATGGAAATATAGAGGCAGATTTACCCACTCAGCTCTCGCCCATGTTACCCTGCGAAGGCCGACTTCAAAGAACAATCACAACAGGACTGGGAGGGAACCCGTGCTGTCAACACCATAACGACGAGTCTTCGTTGTAAAAACTTTCAACGAAACGAGAAGCGTTAACATTATTCTAAAAAAAATTCCAGATAATTTTGATGGAAGCATTGTACGCAGACAAGCACTGAAAAGAGCTGTTGCCAAATTTCATATCTACGGTCCTGCACAAAATAGAAGAGGGGAAAGGTTTTTCTTTCTCCAGGGGTGAACACGCTACAAATTATCGAAACAATACGGCAGCATATCAGTGCAAGCGAGTAATGATATTTCAAGTCAATGACATCTTCATGCAGAATGATACTTTTCTGATTGAGATTTCAAATTTATCTATTCATAAGCGAGTGAGCCTATGTTACAGAATTGATGCATTGTGTTGGCCATCATTGTTGATGAAGCAGAAACGTATAAAGACTTTAGGCAAAAAGAGATATTTTAGCAGCTAATTCGTCTGAGAACTGCGCAGTATTCAACAGGTTTTAATTAGCAAAATATAGTCAAGTGATAAGAGTACGTGTACATGTTTATTGGCACTTAATTTTTCGTACATAACAGAAAAAAATATTTTAGAAGCCTCATTAAAAAAAATTCTGCTTGGAGAGTGAGCAGCATTTCTTTCGATAAGTTTTCACTTGTTACATAAAATGCCTTTTTACAAGAAAAATATTCATCGTTTATGTAATACATATTATGGACATTACTAGTAGTATTATAATATAATTTTTCGGAAATTCGTTTTTAAGTCACATTTAGATTTTGAAACCTCGAACGTCCTTGTAATTCAAACTTATGTGCGATATTTGCATGAATATAATTTATAATTTTGTATGATTATTATAAGAATGCATGCAAGAAAATAAAATGATAACGGTGAGTTTACAGAAGTGTTGTCCAACTATTGAAATACCTAACGTACCTTTGAATAGTATGGTTTTATGGCAAAATGTCATCCATAAATACGTACAAGTCATTTTTATGATGACGCAATGCATCCCGCTCACCAAATCGAATGACGTCAGATTTCCTGGCTTGGCATGTTGCCTTTTTCTTACGCGAATCTTCATTGCACTCGGGAAATATCTGTAATTTTGAAGTGGAAAGACTGGTTAGGACACTCAAACATGATTTTATTATGCTACCTGAGTCACTATGTCAATTGCCGGCAAAAGAGAACCTGCTTTGCCGTTGTCTGGGATGCCTCTCCACCTACTGCCCTCTGGCCGAATTGTTGAAGTGTATTTTCAAAGATCGCTACGTTTCCCGGAGATCAACGTTTTATGAATGAGACGAAGGAGTCTTGTGCCAACTAATGGGCACCCCGCATGAAGGGCGTGCAGGCATAGTGCATCACTGTCGAAGCTCGACAATCGGTGCACGAGTGGATTTTTTGATATCCCGCACGGTTTAATTGAAATTTTTTATTCACTTGAGATTATTGCAATTGTGGGCTTCTGAATTTCGTTTGAATGCATGTATTATTCGTTAAAAAACTATATTCTACAATTAAGGATTATCAAGAAAAATATATTTTAGCCCAAGCTTTCGGTTGAATTTACTCTAACTATCTACCGGGTACGAAGCTGCCGACTTGTACTTAGAATACAAAAAATTATTTTTTAATTACTCAATTATAAGGAGGAACGTTCATGACGAGCAGCCCACTGATCTATTGCTGAGAATATCACTTACCGCTTTTCATGCTGCTGAGATAATAAGTATAAGACGCTTACAAAACAGCTTTTATCTACTCTGAGTTTCACGTATACAGAACAGCTTGCGTCTATTCTATCATGTATACAAAACAACTTGTGTCCACTGTATCATGTATACAAAACAGCTTCTGTCAACTGTATCATGTATACAAAACAGCTTGTATCTACTTTATCATGTATACAAAACAGCTTCTGTCTACTGTATCATGTATCAAAACAGCTTCTGTCTACTATACCATTTATACAAGACAGCTTCTGTCTACTTTATTATGTATACATAACAGCAAACGAAAAATACAAAGATCTGAAACACGCTTAGGGAGAAGCATAAGAAATACTGTAGAATTTATTAGATAGTTCGAGTGCAACTTCTAATTTTAAAAATAGCACTAACATTAAATAATACAGGATGCAAATGTTTTTTTCCTAAAACTTAATAAAATTTCCTGCGTCTCATTCAATCCTTAGGAATTTATGTTGGGATCGGACGAGTGTGGAACCGAGTTCCATTGCAACTCCAAATTCTAGAGTTGTGTCTTATCCTAAAAACTGCATCTTGATGTACGACTACTAAAATGACATTAGCAAGCTAAACCCTGGGGCCGTGAGCCTATATTTTCTGGGATATCGCTGTAACGATCGAAAAAGTGTGGAATTCATTTCTGCCTTGATGGAACCAACTCGTTAGACACGATGTCATCACATGTTGATCTTAAATATATTTCCGCAGCAAAAAGTCCCATTCGGTGGTGGGGAGGGGATGATTTTTTTGGGGGAGGAATTTGAAAAAAATAATATGTGATCTGAAATAACGCAGTAAAGTGCAAACTTGCATTTATTTCTCCAAGTGAATGTATGCAGCAAAGGTTGTTCAATTACTGATTTAAAAACAATAAAATGTAACTTAAAAGTTTTCATTCTATTTGCCAAAACTACTTTCCACATGTGAAGGACGATATGAGTGTGGTATTCCGACATTTTTAGTTAATGTTCAATCAGATGTACATCATAACTAGAATTATTTTTCTCTCAGAGGAATATTACTTGTTACTGACTATCCCTATTTCACTATTAACGTACAACCCACGTGATAGCACTACCCAAATTAACGTACAACCCACGTGATAGCACGACGCAAATTAACGTACGACCCACGTGATAGCGCCAGAACGTCGCCGTCACGAAACATTCCCTCAATTTAGACCTGGGGAAAAACTGAAATTAATTGTGATTGTATTGCACTGTCAATAACTCGAAGCTTCTGAACCAGAGGTCTAATGAATCTTGAATGCTTGTTTCTTGTTCGCTGGCGCTTGCGCGATTTCGAGGCTTGACTGGTCGTCATGTTGATGCCAGGACTAACCGGATCCGACCGCATCAGTCGAAACTGGCCCTACAAACTCCCGACCGTAAACTGGCTTAGCAAACTCCCGTAAACTGCTTCGGCAAAGTCCCAGACCGTAAACTGGTCTTGCAAAGACCCGGGCCATAAACTGGCCCTGCAAAGACCCGGGCCATAAACTGGCCCTGCAAAGACCCGGGCCGTAAACTGGCCCTGCAAAGACCCAGGCCATAAACTGGCCATGCAAAGACCCGGGCCGTAAACGCATTCAGGAGAAAGTACAGGCAAGGCTGGCACATTATGATTCGTAATAAATAGTAGTTGCGGTCATTAATACAAGGCCCTTCTCGGATGTCCAAATTTGGGGCGACCTTCCAAGATGTCTATTGTTCCCTCTCCAGACCCAAATCATGAACCATTGAAACGTATCCTACCATGATAAAATTTTCACAAGATCATCAAAATTTGACCCTACTCTTACTTCCCACTTCACTAGATACTTTGATTACATTAAAAATGTGTAATACCTGGAATATGTGTTCGAAAACTTTTCTGAAACACCACAACGGGCTCAGGATCCGCAAACTTCAAGTAAATATATTTCTGGTTGTAATAAAGAACCAATACTGCAAAAAGAAGTAAAACCAGCAACTTGAAAAATATTCAGTATGTGTGCCTCGCGGCATGATTGCTCAACTCAATCATTCATGAAGACGAATGCTCGAAACAATTCTTAATGAAAAATGTAAACCATTCTTTGCTGACGTAACGAATGTCCTTGCAAATCCAAATACAATTTACAATTTTATTTAGCTCAGCTTCGCAAAAGCAAGGAATTAATTTTTATGCATAGATAGTAATTGGCGAGAATAGGTAAATAATCTTTACGCATAGATATTAATGATCAGTGATATTTCGCATATTGTTTCACCCGAGTGAAAAAGTAAACTCTGTTGCTAAAAAGCAGCGCCCTAGCTGACGCTACCCAGGCTCTTTGAAATCTGGAATGAATTCGTGCAAGATAATCTAATATAACGTAATTGGAAGCTCCAATTCAAACACGCTTACGTCTATTATTTGTTTTGGAGAATCAAGCGAACCATTATGAAATGAAATTTGTGATTTTAACATCTTGTAATCAGAATAAAGTTTGTTTTTGCGTTAAGAGTAAGCCAGACATAGTTGATGTCTTGTCAGAGGTTTTGATTGCTTCACAACAGCAGCCGCCACGGAAGACTAGCAGCTTGACGCTTCAGCACGAAACTCTGAAAGAGCAGATCTGAGCCGCCACCTGGACGCGAACGACTGCTAAACTGAAGCAAGGATCTGAGGTATGAAAAGAAGCGATGGATTATGAAAAGAAGCGATGGATGGGCGCTATTGAGCTGCAGCCAAAATTGCGCCAGATATCACAATAATTCGAAGACTGGCTCGCCGCATCTAGCAGCCAAGAAAGCTGGCCTAGTTTAACACTTTGACTACCATTCTCCATACAGGAAAATTTTCAAGTCGACGCATGTTTCCGTTGTGAATGTAAAATTCAGAAATTTGGTTATCCTTTTAGTTTTCCTTCTAATCCAAACTGGACTATTCGAGCATTGAACACAAATCTCATGAAAACTTAAAAATTTATATTCTTCTATGTTTGTGCTTTGGCTACGTTAGGTTAGGTTAGATGATCGAGGTTAGATGATGCTCGTATTAGAGACAGAAACATTCAAACATTAAGCCTCATTCAAAATTCATTCATTCATTTATAATATTTATTACAATGTTTTTTAATGATATAAACAATATTGTACATAATATGTAATATCTAAAATATAAGATACGCATGTAGAAAATTGCACAGTTTTTCCGATTTGACGTTCAGTTCGTTTGCTTCGTGTTTAAAACTGTAGCTTCATAAAAACAATGAAGTACATCAAATATTGGCTGAACTGAAGAAATTATTTTGCATACCGCGATAGAAAAATAAAATTTGTATATTTGCCATAACAATTCTATTATGTTTAGTGAATTAATTTGAAACATATTTCATTTTATCTCTCAAGTATCTCCAGGTCTGGCAAGACGTTCTCAAGTCGCCATGCGAATTTCCCCAAAGGCTTATATCCGCCACGCCTTTGTCCCGAGGCGTCGCTGGCGCTCGCTACGGCTACGAAAACCATCATTTATGCTCCCCATGTTTTTTTTAAAACCATTTTCCTGAATTTTTTATTCTTTCTGATCAGTTCCTGACGCTTCAGTAGTGCTGACTAAGAGTAAGGGAGAGACTGCAGTTGCAGGATGCTGAAGTTAATCCGGGTTTCGGCTCATGATGGATGATGAGGATTGAGGTTATTTACCATCTAATATCCGTTTGAATTCATGATCTGGCTGGCAAAGTTATCCTGATATTGAAATATGCATTATTCGATTTTCTGCCTCGCTTTCGAAAAATCGAGCTTAAAATTTTGTTTCAAATGGACAAATAAAGCAACATCAACCAAAAATCAACATTTCAAACAATACAACGACCTTTGTTGTGTCAGAGTAAGAACCCAATCATTTTTCCCAGGCTTCACTAGATAAATTATTTAGAAATTACTGAGCCGCTCCAGCGCTCGTCTTCAGGACAATGTTGAAGCACTGGGTGCCGTCTAGCGAGGCTCCTTTAGGCGAGTCCTGCTTAAATTTTCGGAAACTAATTACAGGAGTGAAATTGGCTCTCGTTGTGACGGGAGACTGTGCAATAATAGAAAAATAGAACAAAAAATAATTGATTCTACCTCCCCTCATCAAGGGTACGGGCACACTGGTATACCACTGTGAATTAAGATTCACAAATTAGGAGGTGCTTTTTAGTTCTTTTGTCAGTTGTTCACTAGCTGTGGAAATGTATTTTGCTCTACATAATTGAGCGTGCCAAGCTTTCCTATAGTTCACGTTCACCCACAAGGCGCAGATCAAACTTTATGGTCTAAGTACAGGGAAAATTTTTTACACCCCTAATTATGTCCCTGATAGATATCCCCGTAAGTAATAGTAGAGAAACCGAATTTTCTCTAAGTGCCTTCATCTAACACTCGTGGCATACTCCAACGAGCATGGCTACGGTTTTTTCGTTAGCAAAAAAATATTTTTGAAGAAACGCTAATCGTGTTCCTTGTTACGTACTAGTAGGACGTCTCGAAATGTCGAAGGTGATAGTAGACGCAACCGTCTTCCGAAATGTCCGACTGGTGATGAAAGCCTACCTGACGATTCTGGAGTCTTCACCCTGGCAGTGAAGTAAGGCACTTATTCCTCGGTCGAACTCGTCCTTGAAGGTCCCACTAAACGAAAACGTTACTGAAGACCACAATTTCGCCCTTAACCTGCCATTAAGGCTGACAAAAGTCTACTTTGTCTCATCCGTTTAAAGGTAGAGACACGCATGGTCACCTAAGTTGGCTCAAGGATAACACGGTGAAGTCCAGCGAGAAAATTACGACGAGCAAAGCGAAGGCGTCCACCGCAACGCACGATGGTTGTTCTACTCCCAAATGCCAAGCATCAATGGGCGAAAATTAACGTCCGGGCAATATCCGAGACTGTGCCGCACGTCGCAAATTGTGTGCTGCATGAAGCAAACCGCAGCGGCGGCCTGAAAATATCAATATTGATGACCGTACAATACCATTAATTCTGATGCTCCCCCAGCTCGCACACATATTACTCCATCAATTTACCGCGGCTCCGGCAAATTAAAGCAAGGAGCTTCGAGCGGTCCCTGTGGATTCCGAGCTCTCGGCAGAGCACAGGAGCAAACAGCTGTTGTTTTGAAGACGGTGAAAACCAATGCGTTACCTCAGGCCAATTGAACTACGCACCAAATGAAAACACAAAAATCTACGCGTGCATCATAACTATTAATTTTCCTTCCGTAGAATTCGCAAAATTGTAATGTAACCTCTAATTACCTTTATCCACGTGTAGGACATAACTATCAATGAAAGGCAATGTAGAGGTTAATACGCAATGACTAGAGTGTCCGTATAAATCTCTATCTCAACATACGGAAGCTGATGTGAGACTCCATGACTTTAAAATATAATGGCTACAGAATGTACATACATAGTAAAATGACGTCATCTACCAGCGCATCAGCGAGCATCTTAGAAAACCTTCAAGTTAGTTCAACAGAAGTAGACCCTGTAGATGTGATTTGAAAGCCTTGAGCTGCAGTAGTTTTTTCGAGTATCGTTATTGTTTTAACAATTTGAGTATCGTCGTAGCTTAGGGGTATTATATCAAAAAGTACATTCAAAAAACATCGGAAAATCTAAAGCAAAAATGCTCCGGGCAATCAGGCCGAGCGTCTCACTCATTAAATAAAATAAGACTCCAGTATACTACGAACTTTCGGGGGAAGTTCAGACGCACTCGAGTTTAGAGTCGGTGGCAGAGTCGAGGCCGCAGGGTAGCAGAGTCCTGGTTTTGGTGGAGTCCGAGTCGGAATCCCAGCACCAGGAGTCGGAGTCGGAATCCCAGCACCACCAGGAGTCGGAGTCGGAATCCCAGCATCACCAGGAGTCAGAGTCGGAATCCCAGCACCACCAGAAGTCGGAATCGCACATCATGACACCCGACACCGCAGCCCTGAATAATCGCCATAAATTCATTTACACTCGTTTGGCTATTTGAATACTATTCAGTTTCCACATATGAAAAATAATTGGATTTTTACAGGAGTAAAACATGCAGTTTTAGGGAGATGTGTCGATATTTTAGGAAGATTGAACAAAATAAAATATGGCAACAGGATCGAGTTTAGTCGTCTATTCTAAGGCGGCTACCTAACACAGACCGGAAAAAGTTTGCTCATAACATCGATTTCATCAGTTAAACATTGGTAACACAATTATCGCTATAATTTAACCATGATGTGCACAGAGGGACTACAGCAATGCTCAGGGAGTCCGTGACAGCGGCGCCTGAAAACATAAAGTAATTCGTGGTTGAAATGAATGGACATCACTCATCTGATCTTTTTACGGCGCTTCCTTAGCGCGTAGTTCGAGCCCTGATTTACGAGTGAATGAAACATCAGCAGCCATGACCAAAACTCTTGACGCTTTATGTCATATGCTTACATACAAATTATTCATGCGGAGTTTGATACATTTGTCGTATTGAGTGGAAGAGGATAGAGTACACGTTGACAATCCATTGTATATTTTTAGCAAAAGACGGGAAAAGTTAGGCAGAAATAACAATAAAAGTAGTAAATGACTTAGTATTGACATGAACGTTGCGTCTTCCTAATGACTTCTTCAATCCTTTCCACTCGCTTGAAACAAGATTTAAAATTATCTTGTAACTCATTTATTGACTTTCCTTGTTGAATCATTAATTTCAGTTGTTCCAAGTTTGATGGCTTATTATCAATAAAACTATTAATGAAAATCCCCCTCAAATTGTCATTATTATTCAAATCTGGAGTATTCGCTGGACAAGGGCGTACAATTTTGAAGTTCCTATAATCTAAACACTTTTTTATAATTTTTGCGGGTGGAACGGTGCTGTATCAGGCTCAAAAAATTAGTATCGAATTGGTTTCGAGCTAATGGAACAAAATGCTTCCAAGGCGCAGACGAGTCCCATTTGGGCTCAGTCAGTTTTTTCTGGGAAAAATGTCAACACGCCTGTTCCTTGACATGAAAAGCCGTCCTATATACACGTGAAGTGCGTCTGGGTGATTCACTGTTGGAATGACACATGCATCATGATCTCCCTTTCTTTTTTTGAACAAAGCATTTTTTTGCTTCTCCAAATGTGCGAAAGGAAGCCTCATCAGCAAAATTACTCTATTCCAGTCTATATCGGACCATTCTCTACGCTTTTTTAACAACTGCAGTCTATCCCAAATGTTCTTCTTGAACAAAAGAGGCTTCTTCAAAGCTCCCCTTAACTTCAGGCCTATTTTGATAAGTCTTCGTCTCTCTGTGCGAGATGAAGGCTTTCGCACCAAAATTTTCCGTCCCCTGGTGAGATGGTTTGCGGCGTGCGATTCTTCAGTACAGGCTTAACGAAAACCCGATCTTGCTGCTCGTGTAATATTTTTGGACGCCCAGCTGACGTTTTCCCGTTAGAATAACCTCCATCTTTAGCCTGTTTCGAAAACTTATGAACTGCGTCTTTTACGCCAATTTCTCATTTTTATCTCTCTGCGTGTTGAATTTTCTTTCAGGATAGCAACAGTCTCAGAACGTTGAACTGTAGGCAGGGTCGCATCTTAAATGTAAAATTTGGAAAATCCATGTAATTATGAATCATTAGAATTTTTTTTAAGTTTCAATAAGAATATATTTTGATTATTTGAAATTGATTGAAAGGAAATTATTTTAAAGTAATTATTTTTGAAATTATTTAAGGAAAGTTTTTTGAAGAAAGTTATCAAAAGCCTAACATTGCTCACGCCACCGCGTTATTGTACGTTGAGTTACTCATTGAAAATGACCTGGATTGAAGTCTTTTTTTAATTTCAAAGGAATACTTGATAATTTTCCCCTCACTTATGGCTTGAGAAGGCAAGCTAATTTTTGCTTCAGAAATAACCCTCGACGTGGTTGTAGGCTTACAATACCACTAAAATTGTAGGAAATTACTTTCATGCATACTGCATTTCATTCACTTGAAGTTTCTAATCAGCCAAAAATGATACTTCAGTCATGCTTGAAAACCGCTTAACCCTTAAGTGGCCAATTTGGGGGGAGGCGCTGCAACTCTCTCGTACGAAAAACCAAGTGCAGCCTCATGCATTTCGAATTCGTCTCGAGCTGACTTACAGCCTTATTCACAATGTATGTGAACTAAGTGCCAAAAATATATGTAAACCAAAACAGCGGCACCCCAGTGTGGCCTCGGTGTGACAGCTGAAACATCTCCAAGTACAAGTCTTTCGTTAGCTTTGTTCGAAAAGCTAGAAGCTGCCTTTTGAAAGGTCCAGTGTTATCCGACTGGGTTTTTTAGAGCAGTAGATTTCGGTTAACATTATTTTACGCCGGTGTTTAAATTATTCGCACCCAGAGAACGAGTTCCAGAGGTGTAGCTGGAGAAGCTGTAAGACCAAACCCAACTAGTGCCAAGAGGTCGTAGATCATGCACAGAGCATGCAACGATGTAGTCGAAGACCTACAGCACGCCCCCAAAAGTGACCTAGAAAGTTTTCTGCTGTCAATTAAGGGCGGACTAAAAGTCGCGTCCCGCTCAGGAGGAAACACGAGAGTTGACGATGGGGGATGGAAAAACTTTTACTGAAGCCATGCTGCCAGAGGGCTCCAGTCCAGGGGGCTCCAGTCCAGGGGGCTCCAGTCCAGGGAGCTCCAGTCCAGGGGNGGGGGCTCCAGTCCAGGGGGCTCCAGTCTACTACAAAAGCAAGAAGCGGTCGCCGGGCTTCATCGAAATTGGGACTTGCTCGGAGTCAAATGAGACTCGTTAAAAAATGAATAATTACCAGCGTGATTTACAAAAGAAATCACAACTGGCTTTCAAAGGAGCAACTTGTTTTCATTTGTTGATACAAAGTTGAAGAAAAATAACGAAAAGTGTTGGTGTGAATTGTCTTTTTAAAGGGAATGTTCGACCGCCGACCCATAGGACTTCTTCAACGGAAAATCGCTCCTTGTTTTTCGAATTTTTTGAGCAAAATCGGTTATTCCAAAGGCTCAACTTTTCGTTACCATTTAATGAAATCAAGCCGGAGTTCATTATGAGCTACACCAGCCACTGACTTGAATTACCAGCCACTGACTTGAATTACCAGCCACTGACTTGAGTTATGGGAAAATTTGATGCCTTACAGATGGTTAAAACTGAAAGGCAAATTTACAATCTACCCCCAAAAGTAATAAGTTGAGTTATACATTGTGTCCGACAATTCATGAATGAACATCAATAACAATACGTAGCATAAAAGACCATCAATAACACAACGCAGCTTGGAAGAACATCAATAACACTATGCAACTTGGAAGAACATCAATAACACTATGCAACTTGGAAGAACATCAATAACACTACGCGGCTTGGAAGAACATCAATAACACCACTTTTCATGAAAGAACATCAATAACACTACATGATATTATTTATATTCTTGGTAATATATAGTTATTTTCATACATCTTGTATCACAAAAAAAAATAAAATAAAGATTATTCGCATGAAAATTTATTATCGTATTATACTCGTGTCACGTTTACTGCTGAAATTACATCGAAAAACTCAAATTTGAAAACTCATCGACCTGCAGAGCAAAGGTATAACGTTAACATGTTCTTTCGTTCGCACCCAGAGAATTCGCACCTATACCATGTGCAAAGGTATAGGAAATGATGGTTTCAAGCCAGAAACACGGCAGAAGTGAAATTTGGTGACCTAGTGTGATATATGGCTCTTACAAGCAGACGTGAATGCATACGACTCTTATTCAATTATTTTACTAAATGCTCCCCATCGTAGCGACAAGCTTGAAACAATTTATAAAGCACTGTTTTCCACTGACCAACATTTTCCATGAAGTTCTTGCAAAATTCATTTATTTGCTTTGCCTTCCCATCAAGCTCCAAGAAGAATTTGATGTTTGTTCTGATCTTCAAGCTGCAGCTCGTTGCGGCTCAGACTACACTGAATAAATCAATTCACTCACTCGTTCTTCAACAACGTTAGTTCAGCGCCTTCAAAACCATTTTAAAAATATGCCCAAGTCAGATCTTTTGCAAATTTGTCAAAAACAAAGCACAGAATTAACAAGCGCAAACTGAAACTACGGAATAATAAAAGAAGAAGGAAAACCTTCAAGCCGTTCTCCACGTACACACTTTGCATCTCGACTGCGCTCATCTTACTGCATTGATGTTGCACGAGAACTGACACGAGCTGTCTTCAGTTCCGAAGAAATTTTACATTTGTTTGCTGATATTTCTCAATTTTACGGCTGTTAAATATCATTCACCAACATCGTGAATATTTGCATGCTATGATGCGCCACAACAGGTCCCCGGTGCGTGCCTGCACGCTAAAGTTTTCTATTTGTGAATTTACCCGACCAATTGCATTGCAAACATTGAAAGAGAGCCTAATTAGTTCAGAGTTGAAGAAGTTGTTTATTGAACTTGAAAAATAGTCGCTACCTTATTTTCAAGCTCCGCTGCTTCTCGTTGGACACACATTTCACAAAAATGTTGCTCTCCGCCGACGAACAATTATCGCTCGCAGACTTTGTATAAGAGGCGAAAAAATGACCTGTAAGCTCTGTTCAAGAAATATAGTTTTTGAAATTTTTTAAGCCGTAGAAGTGAACGATGCAAAATACAACCATAACGCATAAAAAGGAATGCAAGGAGCGAATGCAGTTTCCACGTAAACGAAAGCAAAACAGTTAGATGGAGTGAGCCTGACTATATATATATATATATATCTCTATACCACACAATCAGAATAGACTTGGTGTTGAAGAGGTTCTAGAGTAAAATTCTTTTTTACTATCACGGGAACTTGTGATTGAAAGTTGCGTCATAGTCGTTACATTTGTTTTTCACAGTGTGTCGTAGATAAACCTGAGGAAGAATTGTTAAATTAAATTGTACATTTCAATTCAAAATGTACATATGTTTAAAAAAAATACTATAATGAATAAAAATAATCCTAATATTTTAGCACTGCAAATATCAAGCAGAGGACGTTGTTACTTGCCAATAAAATGAAATTATGATTTTGAAAAAATCCTCTTTTGTTGATAAGAATAGAACGCGTTAAGCCAGCTCTAAACGCTTCCAGGAAATACGTTTATTCTTATCACCCATAAAAATACAATCCAGCGCTCAAGAAATTTAGGGTAAAAATGAATGACGAGAACAACCCTGCAGCATTTGTAAAGCCATGGAACCTGTAAATCTTGTTTCTTGAAGATTGTCATGTTTTTAGATGCCTCAAAAACTTGGTTCAGTCCCAATAAAGAAAGTAAAACTGAGTTTGTGAAGGACTGACTTCTCAAGAAAAACGAGCAAGAGCAATTATTTAAAACAAAGTATCTCAATCATGATTTCAACTATTTTCTTCATATTTTGTTTTTGCTTAATAGTTTTATAAAAGTTACTCGAATTTTCGATTACATCTAATGAAATAGTTATATTTAGCTGGGTATTTTTCAGAGACTTAAAGTTTTCACTGAAAATAACCCTTGGCTCAACCGCTTGAAATTAAGTTTTACCAAAATATGTACGCATATTGGATACTCAATGTTGTTCAATTTATCCTTCCTTTTAAGGTTGCTTAGGTTCCCAAGCGATATCATCATTTACTACTGTTGTTGCATTGTTTTTACCATTTGTAGGGCTGCTTGCTGTCTATCAAAAAAAAAATGTCCTTTTGTCGGACTCCGACGCTGAAGTGAGTCAGTGCCGGTCGCTAGATCGCTCCGAACTCTACGTCGAACAGTTTACCACAAGAAGCTCATAATCCGGAGCGACTGGTCTGAGAAATCACCATCATTTACCAAGCGTTGAAATTGAAGGTGAGCGTGACAGATCGTAAGAAAATGCACAGTGAAATTCAAGGAAACCCACTGGAAAATAGTTTCGCGATATCAGACGCCATTAAAAAAGTTCTTCAGTTTTAAAAAAGACTTGTATCGCAACTCTCCCCAGCAGCTAACAAATACATAGATCCACGAAAAATTGAGATTGAGAGTAATATGTTCTGCGTGACAGCTGGAAACAGGTTTCCCGCTGAAGCGACTCTCATAAAGATAATTTGAAGGAGGTCGCTTCAACTCAAAAGCCGCTTACGGAACGGCGTCGCATCTCGCTGGAGGCCCTGGCTGTGTGGCAGCTCGTCACGAATTACAAAATGACCAAACAGTTGTCAGTTATGATGATGAGCTGTGAAACTAAACCATGGAAACATCGGTGAAGATTCTTAAAAGGCTGTTCAAGGTCTTTGGACTGAAATTCACTTCGAGAGCAACCACTGAATTCTTCCAATTGGATTTTTTTATGTTATATGGGGTCAGGGAAGTCAGGAATTGGATCTCTTTAAGTTTGCTCACTTCATAGCCTGTTTATTATTTTCCTCGCATTACACTAAATGTCACTGCATGCGATAATTATCCTAAAATTTTAAATCTTTAAAGCTAACATTTAGAATGAATAAAATCCACAAGTAAAACGAAGTGAAAATGTAAAAATAATAAAGCTACAAATCTTTGAAATAGAAGTTCCAAGGCCCTTCTTTCATGCCAAGCCAAATTTTAACACTCATATATGTTTTCTATAATATACGAGTATAGTTCCAAATGTGTATTTATACTGTTCTAGCAACCTTGGTAAAGGTTTTCCAAGCTACGTTTTTTCCTCTGGATGTTTCAAAAATCTTATCAATAATTATTCTCAACAGAGTAATCGCACTTGTGTAATTACAACAGCACTGACAATTTCTGCGAATGTTTTTCATTTCTGAGGAAGTTTAACTTTTGCCGCCTTCAACTGCTTAATTTGTAATTGTGTTTTATGCCTCTATTTAGTCCCTGGAAAAATATCGAAACACATTTTTACACGCTTCCCTGACAAAAAAAATTAGTCATCCACTGTTAGTATTGAATAATGGCAATTCTGCGTGGCATTGAGTCTACAAGTGTCTTAATGTACATCTGGTCGATTTTAAACCACTCTTACATCAACTGATCTCGTAGTGTGACCAATGTACGTGGATGATCTTCACGACGTCTAACTTGTTCTAGATGGTCCAGGATATTTTCGATTGGGTTCATGTCTGGGGGCTTTGCTGACCAATCTAATTGCCTGACATATCCTGAATGACAGTCATCCCAATTAATGACAGTTCTATCCTGATGCACTTCGTAGTTGTCATCCTGCAAAATAGGCAAAGTAACATGCCTTCCTTCATTCAGATATTTTGCAAATAGCAAATCTTCCTTATGTAGCAGCTCAATGTTGCCATGCCTGCTCAGTTTGACAGATACTGAAACTAAAAGACCTACGTCAATGTAACTGAAACAGCCCCAGAACAAGACAGACCCTCTTCCTCCTTGTATCACTCTACGCAAACAGACTGCGTTGATGGTCTAAGAAGCCTTCGATGTACAACGGCATTCATCGTCGCTATAAGGAGAGAATCGTGATTCATCTGACCACATGGCACTTTCCTTCAATGCAGTTCAATGTCCGTATGCCTTGGTCCAGTGTAAACGAGTGGTCTTGTGGACAGGAGTTAACATCGGCCTTTTACGAGCCACTCTGCTCCATGTATCTATTACATGGAGTTCTCGACGAAGAATTCGTTTCAAAATACGAAGAGAAGTGCCGTCATTAACGTTTCGTATTAGTTCCACCCTTGAATACAAAGCAATTCAGGTCAACAATTCGGGACGCTGAGGTGGCAGTCCATATTAGTTAAAAAAATTTCCGACCTTCATTTTGCTTTGAATTGATATATGAACCGGACTGCTTCCTTCGGTGGTTTACCCGTATAACAGCGGGGCATGAAACACCAGTGAATTCTGCTACTTCCTTCACCGGGTGTTCTTTAGCCCATCAAATGCAAGAGCTCTTTTTGCTATTCCAAGAAGTTTGTTTTCATCCAATCGTAGTGAGTGGAGCAACTAAGAAACATGTCTATACCTTTCCAGCCCTGATTGAAGATTGATGCCCGTTCAGTACATGCATACAACCTAAACGTCGCTCACAGCTTTGATACCGATTGATAAACGTAGTAAATAACCGGAGCTCGAAAATCAATGCGTGACTAATTTTTTTAACAGGGAGCTTATTTTATAGCCAAGTTTAATCCCCAAGTAAATGGTCAATATTTAAAAATTTGACCGTACCTAACACATCAGGCTTGTGCTTAGGACGAGTGTAAAAGTCGGCTTTACGAATCCCTGCCGGCAGCGCTTAACAGGATTGTGGAGTGTAGCAGGGGATGAGGCCCCTGCCGCTGCTACCCGGGGGAAAAAAGCTCGCCAAACTCGGACCACGCGCCGTAATGTCCAGGGATTACAGCTCGCTCCAGTGCCAGTTACAAACAGCTCCAAAATTTGAATTAGCTGTGTGTTACTGTCACACACCTCGCTCCCATTTGCTCAATACTGTCAATACTAACGCAAAATATGAGCGATATGTAGAACGAAAACCTTGGAGTCATCTCAATTTGTTTTTTGTGTCGCTATGTTAAACAAGATTATTGACCTTGCTAATTGCACACAACAGGAGTCTCAAGACGAGGCTTGTGGCTTGTTTCTCCTTCCAGTGTTCGCAAATTTGCTGCTTTTTTACGTGGTGGGAACTACGAGGTCAGAAGTGGAAGTCCAGA
>VOMN01060408.1:0-14539 GCA_014899125.1 Orchestia grillus
CTAATTGAAAAACCGAATGTCTATACTTTGTATGCGACTGATTTCTGAATTAACGATTGTTCTTTCTTTATTACTTTTCGTTCTATTTCTATGTTGACTCCAGTGGTGTCGTTGGCGTTGTACGAGCATTGCGAATAGGGATACAAGGCTACGTTCACTCACATCCCAAGCACGTATCGATACCGAGTTCAACTAAATAAAAGTACGTCACTTCTCCTCAGGCTTTTTACTAAGCAATCTTGCGCGTAATTGACCTCAAAGCTAGCAACTTCGTAACAGAGAAATTGCGAAGAAAAGTGTTACTCGCATTGTAAAGCGAGCTTGAATTTCTCAACACCTAAGTTACAAAGCTTGGTGAGGCTAACGAACTGATTGACTGCAAGCCAAATTTCTGTGACACAAAGTCGATGGCAATAAATCAAGCGTCGAACAAATTTACCGGTTAACTGACACTTCAAATTATGCAACACGATGTTACCTGATATCATGAGATGAGAGAATCGAAACTCACCGGTCAACAACACTTAAAACTCGCAGAATAGTTTCACGAAAAGTACTTTCTTATTCCATAATTTACAGATCGAGTTGCCCTTATAGAATAGGGATCTTGAAATTCCTAAAATAAAATCGTACGGAAGGTCTCTAACAGTAAACTATGAGGCCATGTACCCACCATATAGGGTTCAAAATAAAAGTTTATAATGAAAATAATGAGCCTGCCAGCCCTGTTTTGGAAGCAATCGCCACTCAACGTGCAAAAAAAATGTTCTCACTATTTAATTTAAAAAATTGAATCATTCGAGATCATACTATGGTTTTTGTGAGCTCTGTGCTAGGCTCATACTGCCTCCAAAATACACGTCACAGTCAACTGTCAATTTTACGAGCGAATGCTAACTCGTTACCTCACAACCAGAGCAAGATCAAGAGGACTTACAATCAGTTCAGAAATCCGTTTCAGGCCTGATTTATTAATTTGAACACTTGTTTTATTATTTGAAAAAAACACAATTAATTTATGAACAGAGTCCGACCTGCACCAGCATCACCGAAAGAGCACACAAGTCTTACCCTTTATATTAGTTTCGAAGCTGCGCATTCAGGATGTGAATAACGTTGCGTCAGGCATTCCAGGTTGCGTGGCGGTCCTAACGAATGCGCGGCGAATGTTAGCGAAATATTATTGTTAAATTATCTTCTTAATCTTATTATTTCGATGCTCTTGCAAAAAGATATCGAAGTTCAGTTACTGACACTGCCCTGCCCAGTTACAACAGATTTCCTGTAGTGTACTGTTGATCAATGATAGAATTTTACTGAATGATACTCATATAACAAAATGGCATTCACAATTTGCTTCAGATTTTGAGCATTTCAAACGTTTTGCAAAGCTTATTTTTTTTCAAGTGAATCTGTCGTTGTCAGTGATATTCCTCAACACGAGTTAATTGCCATGACTGTACTCTTTCGTTCGTCTTTGGGAGCAAGACTTTTCCAAAATTGTATGGAATTCAATACTCGATGTACGTGCGCCGAAAGCAAAATCCTCACAGTATTCCTAATGTACAAACATATGTAATTCATCATCTCAGTTTCTGAGGCTGCAGTACCAAGAAAAATGTAGTTTTCTGTTCAGAAACAGGTGCAATTTTTAAAATCCTAATATCTTTTTTCTCAAAGTAAGCGTTGTATCCAGCCTGTGGCCAACATTTTCCTCAATTCAAAATATAAACACTTTCATAATAACAAAAAGGCTAACATGATGCACGTCAAGTTTACTTGGTATATGCTTAAATTACCAATATCTTGATAAGAAGACACTCATTTTTTAAATCAGAGTATTAAGAAACCTAAGTTAATCTTAACGCAGGATGCATTAATCAAAATACACAACAAAACGAAACGGTTTCGTCTCTAACATGGATAAAAACTTGTTAAAATGGCAAATCAAATTACGGTAATTCCCCTGGGGGCATCCAATATTTCAGTCCCGTTTGGACAGAATATTCATGAACTTTAAGAATGGGTGTTGCAGCACTCAGTTCGGCCAGTGCATGAGTACAATACAATGTTACATCACAGGCCCGTGTGCTGGTTTCGTGTTTAACACGTTGACTCCGATTCACCACACAGATAAAATCACATGCCGACAAATATCTCTACTGTGAAATTAAAAATGAAAATGATCGCGGGTACCATATATGACCCACTTCGGAGTCAACGTGTTAATAGGGAGCCTTAAACCACTACTCAAAATTTTCAAAGATAAGCCTATGAAGTAGAGCCATCCATGGAACTCAAGATTCCGACACCTTCTGAAATTCGTATCCCACTCTTCCATATCGTATCATTCGAAAATTGTTATGAATTTTTCATACAAATATAGACTTTTAGGCCATTATTTGTGATAACCTGAAGAACCTCATGCATTGTCAAAGAGACCTTAATACGTTCCCTACGCAAGAATGCGTCCAATTAGGTTGCTCAATGAGGGGCGCCGAATTTGTATTCAGCGGTACTTTCGTGTGTTGATGTTGGACATTCTTTCATAATTTTCGCTTACACGCTATACTAGGATAATTATAAGAAAGAGAACCAGGTAAGCTGTATAAAGCATTTTACGATTAAAACTGTTTTATACACTCTACCTCTCTTTTTTTCTGAAGATTAAAAAATTCCGGACTAGAATGCTAGAGCACATTAGGATTTATGGTATTTGGTTATTTTAATTGTTCAAATATGAGAGTTGTCCGTAAGCGCAAATAAAATGAGTATTGACACACAGATGAACCATTACACAACAGTGGTTTCTGGGGACAGCGGAGGCCCAATTCGTATGGAATGTTTAGTTTTCGCGAAATATCTGACGTTGAGTACTTTTCCAGCTATAACATACAGTGAGGTGGTGCAAGTATTTCGACAGCGAAAAAATTAATTTAAAAGCCGTTTATTGATAAATTAAACCATCAAACTTGAATAATCAGCAGAAATTACATTGACGTACATTACCCAGCATCGAAAACATATTTCTTTCAATAATAAAATTCTTGAACAATTCATAAGATACGTCTTTATGAAAGTATTTGGCACCCTCTAAAATAACTTTTAAATACGTGATTTATTTTACTTTCGACAGCTAAATGTACTACAAAGTTTTAGAAAACTTGAATGGTTTGTGACTGTCTTTTAAATGAGGTATTAGGAGGTTTTAGAGTTAGTTTTACATTAAAAGCCTGTCTAAAAACACTGTAAGATGCTGAAGCTAAGAGAGCTATGAAAAAATGCGAAATACATTATTTCTGTTCACAATGCAAAAATCAGCTATCGGCATATTTCTGAGAATCTATCGGAATATCTCATCAGAGTAACAGGCATTCGAAATTTCCTTAATTACCTCTCACTAACATTTAACTTGCCGTATATTCTCAACAAGTGGGGTGAGTGAACTACGCGAGTCCCTTGTGCATGTTCATGCTTAGTCCTCGATGGTTAACCCACACTAGTTCCGCGCATGGAACAGTCAGTTTCGCTTCGTGCTAGTACTTGTTTTTGAGGTTTAGATTGATCGTGTCTATTTGTTCGACGAATAAATGTAACCTGTCATAATTAGATATCTGCTTTCTACTGATTAAAATAAATTGAACTTGACGCGTAATGAAACAATTACTTAGTGGAGTTACGTTACAATGTTTCTTTTTATTATTATTACAGTTTGAAGTTGAAGTTTGAGCTTCTGCTTCGAAATAAAGTTTTCGACGAATTTTAAATTAAAATTACTTCAACTTCCTCACCCCTTTACATACAGTAGGTTGCATTGTGAAGAAATGGAAGATGTATGGCACAACAAAAAAGTTTTCAGGACTTTGTGCACCTCCGAAAGATTTTTGAAATAACCTTTATTAATTCCGACACGTTTTACCGTTGGGTTTTTAATGCCTTACAACTACTGGCGTGTGAGGAATGTGAGGCTTAAGCTTCTTTTTCCCAGGGAAGCACCCGCAAAAAAATTACGAAACATATTCCTTAAGCTAAAACTAATCCGTCTGTGATAAGAGATGAATTTCGGAAAGATCTTTTGCCTACTATAGCACAGGTCTGTAGGAAAACAATTAATAATAAAGTGAAGTGGCAATAACTCAAATCAGGATCTCCTCGAAAGATCCTATCACTGAAGAAACGCATCTAAAATCAAGATTACAGTTTGCAAATACACATTTGAAACACGTTGATGATTTTTTTTCGACAAAATTTGTGGTTTGGTGAGAGCAAGATGGCCATAGTGATGCCATTCATGTTTGCCAACAGGAAATTTGAAATATCTGTTGAGAAACAAGATCTTGGATCTGAATCGCTGTTTCAACAGGATAATGATGCTAAACACACTGCTACGGCAATTCGTGAATAGTTCCTAAGCAGCAATATTAAGGTACTGACGACTTATACAGTTAGTTGCCAGATTTGATATCAAATAGAAAATTTGTGGAGAAAATTCAGAAGTCTCGAGACGACCGGCCAGTCCCAAAGAATTAAAAGTGTTTCCCAAGGAACAATGGTGGTGCCAATGGTCTGAGACTCCAATGGTCTGAGACTCCGGTGGTCTGAGACTCCAATGGTTAAGACTCCAATGGTTTGAGACTCCAATGGTCTGAGACTCGGCTCAAATCTTGTTAGAATTGAGCAAAAGATAAAGGCACCTTTTAGGAGCTCTAATTCCATATGGTGGAGCTTGAAAAAATATTAGACTTTTTTTAACGCCCTAATAGTTTTTCACCACATGGTTTTTCAGTCGAAAGATAAAAATAAGAACCAACGCAAAAGGTTACATCTTTACTAAAAACAAACATTTCGGAATGCAAGGATTTAGGCAGAAACAAATTTTGTTAAAAACTCGGAAATTCAAATTCTATGACGAAATATACCCATTTACTAAAGGTAAAAACACCGACACAACCACACACTCACATTCGGACCTGTCCTAGCAGATATGAGCTATGCATAATTTGGTAGCACTTTGGTCTTCAATTAATGAGGTTTATGGGTACTAATGTAACCTTTTACGTTGATTTTTCTCTTGATCTTGCGAGTGAAATTCCCTACAACTGACTTATTAGCACACCATTTTTTCAAAACTGCCGCTAAATTTTATCTACGCCCCGAATATGACTAAGAATCACAAAATTGTTTCCAATATTTTGAAGGGACATCATTATCATATTTATTCGTTATTTCATTTTACGATATTAGTAAACATTTCATGACTCAACATAGTGTGATAACACTTCCCTGCGACCCCCTGTATAAACTGTATACAGTTGTAGGTCTACGATGACGGTCATGTCTAGCCGAAGTGCCAGCTAATGAGGTCGTTTGGCCCATTTTGGCACCTAATACGTTGAATTCATGAGGCTTGATTACTTCGTAAACAATAGATGAAGAGACCACAAAAGACGTGCAGTGCACCTGATGAGTCATGAATAAAAATTAAGTGCGGGACTTTTCCTTTAGGGAATGTTAGATTCAAGCGCAAGAAGAATGGGGTCGCGACATCGTCATCTCTAAAGCCAGGTTAGTTTGAATATCAAGTGAGATTAGATCCAAGGTTAAGTAGAATTCCTCGACGAAAATACACTGTATCCATCGTGATCGAGAAGCACTGAGACTACCAAGGAACAAAATATTTAACGACATCGATTGCAGTCGCGGACGTGCGCAGCAGTCGAATATTTTTAATAGCAGCTGCTGCTATAACGGTAAGCAATAAATTAATGGCCCTTAGGGTAGGCATATTATAGTCACGTCCCTTGCTCCACAAGGAGTAGTCAATAAAATACGACAAATGTCACGGTAACAGCGGCAAATAGCCAGCATTCTTTCTGTATCGTGCAAGAACGTGCTTCTTATTCAGTACGTAATAAACTAGTTAAATGGATCCACATTCAATATTACCCTCCAACTAAGGATATTTTAATGCTCTCGAGCAATCATATATTTGAATACAAAAAAAAGAACCGACTTGAGATGGATTTGATTGTCAAGTTTCCTAGTCAATCAAGAATTACATCGTGCACCACAATAGGCACTTTACTACTTCATGTTAACGGAATCGGGCAAAGAGACAGAGAAGTTCGCATGATAATGTTGTAGTAAAGGTATTTGCGATGTTCATTGTTGACTATCAAAGTTATCTCCAGGTGTATCAGTTATTTGCCGCCTATAAAGTGTGATATTTTATGATGGTTCATTAGTAATATTTGAAAGGACAATATCAAATCGGCTGATCGATATTTTGGGCTCATAGGTACTCTGAGTTGAGTCCCAATGAATAAAATTATATAAAACCCACGCATACTCCGAATATACCTGCCCGAAAAGGTATTCGTGGACGTCAATTGATTCATCAACTCAAACAAAAATTCAAGAGGCTCTTCATTTATTTATTTATTTTTTGAGATAGTGTGACGGTCTTGCAAACTGCACACATCGAACAATACGCGCTGCGGGTCGTTGTATGCAGTGGGGGTCTCACTAATTGTTATAACACTATGATTCATTGAAAAGTATTTATTAAATTCCTCAAAATCAAACGTATCGTAAAACTATGCAGCAAACAAATATGTCAGTGTTGTTGGTTACAAAATTGAAAAGAAATCGTACAATCTGCAATGAACACTCAATGAGTGATTAAAGCGTGAGCTCTTCACGACACTTTGTATGAGGCCACAGTACAGCCGTTTGTTTCTGAAAGCATTCCCAAATTACGAGCTCGGTCCCTGCTTGACTATGCGGTCGCAAATCGAAGTACCACGCTAGAGGCGTTGAGTAAATGAGACAACTCATTGATGAATATGGGTACAGGTCAGAAAGACGCAGTGTGCATTTGAAATAATGAGGGGATAGAATTAGGAATTCGTTACTTAGTAATTTTTATATTCTATAGGATTTTGCTATGTTTTATCACCATATGACATAATTTTCATACTTATAAAGTGGCACAAATGTTAGGAATATTTTATAAATTTATCTTTTTTACTAGGTATTCACAAAAGAATAACATTGCATCGAGCTATTTCTTTCCCCTTTGTGTGGTCAAGGATAGTGACCGAGGCGTACCTGTGAGGGGTAACTAGGCCAGTGGACCATCGATCGCGTCGCTGGGCCGTGCCCAGGCCAGGCCCACGTCTAAGTTGTCGTTACCGCAGTCTCCCCACGCAATAAAGCGCGGGGCCAAACTTAATTTCTGAGACTAAAAGTGAGAGCTGATAGACGATGGCTTCAAGAAGAAAAATTTCAGCATCGAACTTTCATGATAAAATTCTGACAGACTGCGGTCTGGCTCAATACATTGGAAACTTTGAGCAGAAGTCATTACACGGAGTGCTTCTCGAAGTCTCATTATAACTTCTCCTAAAGGTTCAAATCCCACTCGTATTTTCATCTCAGTCTTTCTCATGCTTTTTTATCTGATATTGTTATCGCGCATTCCAGGTACTGCCAATACTTTCACAGAATTCTTTCTCAAGGCCTCCGCGTCCACAAACGAACATAAAAGGTTGGCCCGCATTAAAATCATTTGCCACCTTGGTTCCAAACTCGTCTGATCACTGTTTTACATCACACGGATACATATTATCTACTAAAATGTTCATTGTCTTTACAGAAGTACTTCACAAAAATCTCCATAAATATCCATAGTTTTAGTAGAAGCGATGCACTTTAATGTCCGTTGATTTAATTTCCGCAAAGTATTGATTACTTGCCCTGTTAAACGTACCAAACTTTGAACAAATTTAGAAAACTTCTCACATACCATAGACTCAAATAGTTGTAGCTAATATTCTGTAAAAGATTTACGAATTCCTTTCCTAGTTATTAACAAACAAAGCATTCAAATACATGTGCAATGCTATGCGTTGATCAAGTAAGTCATTCGAGAGAATATTTTTAAATGAATTCATATTATTCACTATAAAGTAAATGACCACAAATGATTCAATTTCTCGTGCCTGAACGTCGGGATCAATTACTTATACTTATTAAAATGGAGTTTTTACTCACTGTATTGTGCATCATGCTCCATTGAAATTTATTCATTTGTGAACTTTTATGTGAACTCCACCTGTACTCGTGACCGTTCGTAGCCTGCTCACCTGTGAGCGACAGTCACTACAGACCTCAGAATAGTCTAGTCTAGTCAGTCACTTCAAGTTCGCATAAGCAGAGCTGTATTCGTGAGCGTAGTGTTTCGTTTATTTAGATTTTTATTGTCTCGTGGTTTTTCGAACGCGATCGTGTTTTCTGTTATATACATTGTAATGACTATAACTTGAGAGTTTTGCTCTTCATACGTCAAATTCGGTTGTCTCACTATCAATCCAATGATATTTATCCTTGTAAGTAAATAGGCAAACCTTCTGCGTTAGCTGAAATTGTGGGTTTACTTTGTATTGGTTATGTGTAAACAAACAAACAGCCTTAATGTTTCCGTTTATTTATCTTATATTAAAAAAAAATTTATCGCATGTGTAAGGACATCGGCGAATTCCACCTAACTAATGAGATTATTTGGAGCATTAGAAACTTTATGACCTAAATCTAGCACTCGAGACTTTCCCGACGTTTAATCAATGATGCGAATATTTGTTAGCTTGGAAGTTACGTACCCTAAATAAATCCATTAAATTGTTGCTTGAACTACAGACTCGTGGAATTATGAGACAATTAGCATTTTCTGATGCAAGCGTTTTCTGTGTATGAATTGAAGATATATAACAAAAGGTGGATGAGGCGTTAAAGTTTACGTCCCTTTGTTGTGAGATGAATGAATTTTTGTAACCACCAGAAACGAAAATACAGAAACTAGAGGCTGGTTGCACTCTCTTCATTAACAGATTATTAAAATGAACGAGACGTAGGTGGAGGTCCGTATAAGACTTAGATATGTTGATATTGCTCGAATGTTCCTCTTAGAACGATAGTGACCCCGAAAATATAAAACTTTACCGATATTACTTGCATGATTCGCTTAAGACGATACGCGGTCCGTTTCAACGTTTCGAAGATTCTCCATATCATAGTCTAATAATGAAAAAGTTTCAACAAAATTAACCTAAAAATTTTTCAGACTATTCCTTAGAGCTACAAAGCTACTAATTGTAGGAAGTCCTGGGATTTCGCGTCATGGTAAACAAATCAATGAGGATACCATGCAAATTTATCGCAACTGTTTTTAACAAACATCAATAATGAACAACCAACAGTTATACTATACAATACAAGGCAATTGTCCTTTGTGTTTGCACAGTCTTATATTTATAAGACAATATTTATGGCAATATATATCGCAAAACATATGATGAATATTAGTGATCACATGATACGGTATGAACAACAAATATTTGCCAGAAATATTTAAAATTTGTCATTCAACAGTTTATAACTCAATTTGAACCGTTGCCTATCTTCTTTATTTGACTGATATATATCTTCATGCTGATAAGGATATTTAAATAAATTCTATAATATTATATGTTCCAAAGCCCAATTTCTACTGGTGCGAAGATTTCGAAATCTACCTTTGTAGACAGGATTCAAACCTGAGAGGGCAGAGCCCAATGGATCTTTCTTCAAGTTCATCTCCTTAATCGCTCTACTATCATCAATACGCCTATAAAGAACGTGCAAATGTATGTTAAAGCTTCACCTTCTCTACAGCCGCGTTTGGAAATGCTCTAGCGGCTAAACCTGAGGGACAAAAATTAAAAAATTTACATTATAATATTATTAACTGTGAAAAATTTTAAATTTTGATTCAGAATAGCCACCGTCGTGTTAATATACTTACAAACCTTTAGCAAGGTTTGAAGGGGAATGAAAATTTTATGCTAACACAAGTTTTATTTTTTTATTTCAAACGGCTTTAACTAAGGAACTGAAAGGAAATTTTCCATTGAAACCTCCTGAAGACAAGTAATTAATACAAATTAAAGAATTCAGTCAATATTTAGTGAATTGACCTTTATTTTCAACAACAGTACTCCTCAGGGGCCAGAGTATAGACCTAGGGAACAGGGTTAGGTTTATCTATCTTGTGCTAGGGGACTGGCGACCCGCAGGGGGTGTCGTTAGGTTACCTTTAACTATAGATAAGCCTTCGGAACTTTTATCTTTCGTGCCCCCTTTGCTTCCTTCAATTTTCATGCCTTCTTTTCTATCTCTTATTTGTCTTTTCTTCTCCTTCTTTCTTGACTAGCTGTTTCTATTCACAGGGAATATTGTGCATAGATTCCAGATTTTCTAAAGCCCTTACTAGATAGTCCCTTTTTTCGCGTTTTCGCCCTCTTGAGATCGCCTTTGGTGCGGAGCTTTAAACTAACTAATAATAATAATATTTATTCATACAGCAACACATTTTCGACAACAAGAACAAATCAGTTTTTGAGGGTCAACTCTTATTTCGGCCCATTTTTTCCGAAACTTAATCCATAAATTTTCCACGTTAATCGGATTTTTTGTCATCACCTTCATTCCTGAGGCCTTTCGAAGATTTCCTGTCGTGCAGCCGACTAGAAATACTTTCCTTTGACACATTCTTAACACTGGCGGTGTAGCTCATTTTTGCTGTAATTCCTGCTGCAGCCTGAAACCGGTCCTGCAATGACATGCGCTACCGGATTTTATTTTTTTACCAAAGTTTTCCGGCGTCTGCCTGCTTCACACAGACTGACAATCCCTCCATCTTCATTATAACGTTTTACAATTCTACCAACCACACTCTGGGCACATTTTGCTCTCTACAATCTTCTAAGGCTGCGATCTTGCTTGTGTTATCCAGCGACTTTTTTTTGATAATGGTGTCAAGTTTTGGCCTTTAGTGTGGAGACGGATGATGCAATGTTAAAAATGAGCAACTAAGTCTTATTTCTCACAATAAAATCAGGAGGCTGGGGCTAGGGCACTTACAAGAACATTTTTCAATCTTTGCCTTATTTATGGCCGTCAGCTGATAGTGGCGTCAGCTGATATGCCCAATTTAATGAAATATTTCGCACTCTCTGCGGTAACAACACGGGCTGGCAAGCCCAGATTTGACACTGATTTACCAGCAGAGACACTCTCTAGATATGTATATTATTCGCGTTCGTTTCAAAATTTTGCGAATAATTGAAATTTTAGTCCTAAATTATGCCCTTGAAACTCCAAACCAATGAATTGTCATCCCACAGTGACTAACGTTCCGTTCTGCCATCCAGAAAGTAATATAATTTAAAGAAGGTGCCTTTGCCAGTAGCCTTCAAACTGCGTCACAGAGAATTTTGCAATAGGAGGCTCCGTGCGTTGCTATGGCTCTCCCTCTAATTCCGGTCCAAAACAAGAGCGCTTCCAATACAACTCGTAGCACAAGGTTTGTTTCAGTCTAGTCGTGGAAAGCAGGTTTTTCTGCCCGCCTCATGTCGTGCTTGGTAGTGGTTCATTTACCGAAGCCAGAAAATTCCTAACGAAGTTTTGTAATTTGGATTATGTGATCAAAAGTAGAAATTCGTCTTGAGTGGATGTGTTTTTCCCGTTCGATGGTATCATCAAAATATCTCCATTCAATTTCGAAAGCAAAACGTGGCTATATCGATTGACCAACTTTCATTATTTTTTTACACGCGAACAGCATATTCTGTCTCGGTTCAATCCGAGAGGACCTGGTTACCTTTTTGCTACTCAGGGCCAAAAAACTGGCAAAGCAGGGGCCAAGGTTTTCGTCAAAAGCGGCTAAAAAACGCTTAGGTTATCACAGGTGGCTCCAAGGCTGGCAGAGATTACAAAAAACACCTGGAATATATAAATAATAAATTCTTTGAACTCTCCACTTTCATTTCAATTCCGACCATGGAGCATTCATCACCCATTGAGCTTTCATTTCTAGTCTAGTTCCGATCATTTTATAATCTAGATCACGTTTAATATCGTTCCAGTAGCTTCAATATACGTCAATTCGCTGTCTAATTTTTTGACGCCGTTAAAATAGCAAAAAATACAATACATTAATTTTGGAGCTGGTGCCCGGCTAGAGACGCTGTGGTACTTTTAACAATTGTTCATTTACTCGTAGGAAGTAAAGTACATCTTGAACATCGCCATCCTCTTGCAGAGAAAACTTTGATTGGTGGTGTAAGGCAGAGTTTCAGAAAGTCAGGGATTTGGAAGCTAAGGAATGCAACACTTCGATGTAAAAGTTTGATGTCCCACAAAAAACTGAATAGTAATAGAGAAATGATCTTCAGTAAGCAGGCCAATCTCGAGTAAGAACTTGAGATGCCGTGCATCTGCAATCATGAAGACCTTAATATAGAATCCATTCATAGCTCGAGCAAGGTCGTAATAACTTCAATCAACTGAAAAGGATAATTACCAATCTCGCACGCAACTCTTCCTGTAGTTAGGACCTGGTCAGAACTATTGTAACTAACATAGTTTAGCGTCAAGTTTGACAGTCGTACGTAGAATGAATCATAAATTGGTTCCGTACAAAACGGGACCCTGAACTATCGAGAGTTTCGATGAACGAAACTTCTTATGAAATATTCTTATATTCAACATACAAACTGTTCACTGCAAACACACGATGAATAAGTTGAAGATAAAATATGTTCTGGCCGTTAACGCTTACATCTTTTTGAGAGTAATTTTTCCAAGGGAAAAAAAGGTATGTATTTTTTTCTGACTGGTAATGTTGGCATTCTACAAATGATAGATAATTGATAAATCTCGGTGTTGTGAGTTAATGTTATACGAATTCCTCAGAAAAGCTTCTACGATGGCCAGTAAGTTAAGAATTACAATCAGAAGTCTTGACGGGATTTGTATGTTTAATTAAAGGATGTAATCTTACGATTTGACACCCAAATTGTGATGTGCGTTTTATTCGATTGGCATCGTAATTAACATTTTTTCCTTTCTTTCCTGTGTGAATTTTGGTGTACATAACGCGACCTGTGCTTGAAAATTGAGTGTGCCACACACATGTACGTGTCATATCATGCGATCAGGTAGACCATTTTATGTTAGAGACTTGATCTTTCAAAATATGAAATGTTGGTGGAACGATCGATGTTATCTGCTGCTGTCATAGAACTTGTGAAGAAAACAAAGAAATAAACATATATCTCATACGCTGACTAGTTGGCGCATTCAGAATATCTATCCCCATTTAAAATCTCTCTAAAGCAACTCACTAAATGGCAGGTTGTCTCCATGGAGAACGTAAAGTTTATTCTATACCAGATCCGTCTGAATAACTTGCTTGGTATTCATCCTTTTCTCATCTAATTTTGTTCTAATATCCTCGTAATCTTTAGTTGTTAACTATATTCCACTCATATCCCCTGCTCAATCCTCTCGTTCATAATTACATAGGCGTTAACTTGTCGCCGAGGTGCTTGTGAGGGTACAGGTGCCCCGGGCACAAGGTGCCTGGCTTGGAACTATGCATGGCTTTCGTCAAGGTCAATGCCCTCACTCGCATGAGAACAGCGGCGACGGAGCACGCTCGGGGTCAACTTTTTTTTTCGGCAGGTCTATGAAGAAACTAGGTTCACTTTCTACCGTCAGAATATTACCCGAATTTGAATGAAAATTCTTGTTCAAGAAATCGGGAATTAAAAATTTCAACCGACGAGCGGTAATTTTCCCATGATATGGCGAAGGACGGTCCCCTTCAGCGTTCTTTTAGAGGGACTGACGTAATAATTTTAAGTATTATTTTTTGCCTATCTTATCCTTTGAATAATGTGCCGTTTAGTTGCTTCAAGATCTAACGAGGTGAAATAGCCAGGGCCTCGGAACGCATTTCAAATTAAGGTTGGATGTACAATGCAGACATGTAACTCTTGCGATTAAATTAAGGTTGGATGTACAATGCAAACGTGTAACTCTTGCGATTTTCAAGACTCATAGGAGTCAGAGTTTAGAAATACTTTTGGAAAGTTTAGATATGAAATATGTAGCTACCAGAGTAGTAAATGTTCTGGTCAGGCCAGAGGCAGTTGATAATCGTATTTTATGATTCGACAAGAGCGGTAATGACTGGCATGAATAATATGCCAACAGACTTATGATCATAATCTTTTCTCTAATTTTTGATCATGCACAAGCTAATGGCTGATCTACGGTAGTATGAATTTGTTTGGTATCCGAAACTTGATATAATATTCATACACCTAATTTCTGTACCTTCTTGGAAGAAAAAATCAATGTTTTAATGCTTTACAAGAAGGAATACAAAACTATGAGCAAACTCAAAATAATTCAAAATAGTTGCAACAAGCAATTGTGGTAAATTCCCACATACTCTCGAGCGTCGTTCCGCACGATACCTTTAACACATTGCCTCCGGAGTGGGTCATGCATGGTACACGCGATCATCTAACCTAATGTAACTAAAGCACTATCGTGTATGAATACAAATTTTAGCTTTTGTCAAATTTGTGTTTATCAATTGAATAAGCCAGTTTTAAGGGGGGTCTCTGGGTGAATTTCCAAAATCTACATT
>VOMN01060425.1:0-26797 GCA_014899125.1 Orchestia grillus
CGTCGGAATCTCTGGTCGCCAGTGAAGTGCCGCAGGGATCAGTGTTGGAGCCACTACTGTTCCTTGTGCTTATCTCAGACATAGATGTTCCTTTGCAGCACTCCCACGCTTCCTTTTTTACTGACGACACGGAAATCGAAACCAATGCTTTCGCTGTCCGATTACTGTTACCAATTATGGAATCCAGGCACAAGGGAGAGCGTAGTGAAACTGGAAAGTGTACAACGAAGTTTCACGGCCAAGATTCGGGAGGCCCAAGAGGTGGACTACTGGGAACGCCTGAAATTTCTCCAATTGTATTCTCTCCAACGAAGAAGGGAGAGATACAATCTACACGTGGAAAACGATTCATGGATTAGTACTCGACTTCAAAAACGAGATTATAGGGCTGCGCACAAAGCAGCACATTAGTTTTGGTAAGATGTGTGTTGTGCCGACGTTCAATGCGAGGGCGGCTGGCAGCGTTAGGATTAAACATGAACAGTCTTTCTCCGTAATGGGACCCAGACTCTTCAACTCTCTGCCTAGAGATCTGAGAGAATGCTATGGTTCCCTGGACGTCTTCAAGAAAAAGCTGGATAACTTTCTACAAACTATCCCTGACAGGCCTACCTTGCCTCACTATCATCAGACGGCAGAGGGAAACGGTCTCATTCAACAGCTCGCGGATATGAGAAGGCACACCATGCACACAAAGCGGCGACACCCATTGTTTTCGTTTAATTACAGAGTTCTCGAGTTTATTTCCGAAATAAATTGAGCTTACATGGGTTTTTAATATACCTCAGCTTTAGCTTGAAAATATGCCAATTTACTTTATTTCCTTTTAGCACTGAAAACATTTTCGTAACATTCAATTTAACACAAATCATTCAATTCCCTTAAAGCTAAATTGCATAATCCCTCTGTGGGAGGTGTGTAGTAATGCACGCCAATGAAAAGTAGCCACAAATTACGGCACAGACGTGTGCTGAAATAAGTGCAAGTCTATTGAATGCATTGGAAGTAGTTAGAGCGCCCCGTCCCAAGCCACACTAGTGGGTTATCTTTTTACGAATATCGTGTATAATCTTCTTTTCTATAATGAAACACCCTACCCGGAGCATCGAACCCGCGACTTTTTGTCCAGGAGGTTAGCACGCTATTACCTGCTGTACGGAGCCTTCAGAAATAACATGCTGATATTCTTCACCGAGCAGGGACAAGAAGGTGCCGATGTTCCTGAGGAAGCCGCGTACCATAGACGCCGAGGAGGGTGACATGGTCGTCATCGAGTGCGAGGTGGCTGGGGACCCTCGGCCCTCCGTGTCCTGGCTGAGGGACTGGCTCAAGGTGAGTGCTTATGGCTTCTGTTCCTTGAAAACTGTACTTCCCGCCCCGGGGTAGAGTAATAGAAAAAACAAGTGCCTCGAGCTCTTTTCTTCCAGCGTTTGTTGTTCTGTCAACGGCTACAATCTGTTCTACAAAGAGACACAGAAGTTTTATTCGATTGCCATGGGAGGTAAGTGCAAAAATGAACGAAGTTCAGAAACGTTTGCTTTCTCTTCCGCTGTTATCATATACTTATTTATTTAGTTTTATATCCTAGTAAATTTCCATCGAGGTATATGATTTTTCTTCTATATGCATGTTTAATTTCTTGATTTGATTTTCCTCAACATTGTGATAGCAACGTCAATATTGTTTCTCAATTCTAGCTGGCTATATATTATTTTGTTGCCACCGTTATTGGAGTTTCGACTACTGGAACGGGTAAGGCACAGAATTTGTCCAATGCTCCTGTTTATGCTTTACTCTAACCTGCATTATACTTAAGAGCGCTCTGCAGCTGAGGGGCATGTGTGCTAAAATTAGAATGGAATGAAAATCTAAATTTCCTTTAAGGAGTAATATTTCAAGTACTTGGATGTATTATTATTTTGAGCTCTTCCAATAGTTCTCTTGCCGCTCGTGGTCAAACCTGAGCCTTTCAGAGCTGGCATCGCCTTCAAAGCCACTGCGATAGCTCCTGAGGCACTACATTTTTTATCCTGTTGACATTTCCACTAAGTTGTGTTAATTTCTATTTGTTGACCCAACCACCGAAGGTTCTTCAAAGATTTGCTGCTTTAACAATTTGGCATCTCTTCCTATCCAGAAGAGCGTACTTTTCGATCTATTCGTTTATCCGATCGAGGGATTTTATTTTCGTATTTAAATCTTGACTCTTTATCTCGGAGTGCAATTTCCTTTACCCTCCTCAAAAAATCCTAAAAGTTCCATGCTTTGAACATAGAGTGCGTAATTCTCAGTACGCCGGCTTTGTGTCCTCATGTTTGGTTGTCTCTGAGAGAGGAAATTTTGTTTTGAAAAAACGATGAAGGTCAAAAACGTTGCGGGAAGCTAATATCAGCGCGAGTCACTAACTGCGTACTTAGGCAGCCATACGAGGCGAGCTAAGCCCTGCTCCTGACACCTCCGGCTACAATTCACGATGCCTTAATCTTGTAGGTTCCATATTTGGCGCGTCAATTAGACAAACTCGGCGAGAGAGCTCATACACATGATGTCACTTGAAAGTTGTCCTGCGTGGGCTCCGAGGATTTTTAAAGTGGGTGGTTTCTCACCAATAGTCTACGTCTCGAAAAAATACCTTGCGTCTTTACTGTGGAATTTTGTATCTCAAAATGCTCAAATGTTCAACATCAAGCCTCATGTCGAGTACAATCGGTAGTTTTAAGCTGGACGTTTTTCAACAGCGAAGTTAAACACTCGCATTACGTTCCCACTCATAGCATGGCTCTACCTGTCCATCGGACACGTCAGATCAATCCTCTGATAGAATTCCAAGAACGTTTTTCTTCAGTGTAGTCGATTTCCTAGAATAGATTGAGCCAGTTTGGCTGCACACGGCTCATTGTGCATCAAGGAATTAGTGTAGTATTATTACCTCTATTTTTTATGATATTTGGTTCCAAGTGTGACCTTAGCCTGACCGTCTTGGATGCGGCTGGAGCTGCGGCTCCATCTGCACCTCACAGGAGGAGCAGTGACATTTAATGGGGCTCTGTCTCCGCAAAGAAAAAAAGGTTATTCACTTTAAACGTTCAGTCCAGATGGTACAACAATACAAGTGGTATCCTGCTGATGGTCTAATGATAAATTCAAGCAGTATCTTCACTGCTTCAACATAGTTCTCCCCAGTCAATGTTTATTACATTCATACAAAATACGCGTCGTATATACATGCGTTTATCTTCAGTACGCAATAAATTGCAAGTATTATGAAGCTACAACGCTTCAAGAGCTGTTCTTGGGATTAGAGTGACGTCTGCACTTGTTTTCATCACTCAAAAACTATGCTGTGCGGTATGAGTGCAGGGACTTTGAAGCTCATGCACTTAACTGTTAGCAACATCTACCTGTTTATGAAAAATGCGGCACGATCACTTTGTTTGTATGTGACAACTGAATTCATAACACCGCGCGAGTTGAACTATACATATAATAATATCATGAAACTAAATTTCACTTCTGTCAAAATCCTGGTTTGAAGCTATAATTTCCTTTTACTTTGTTGCAGAGAAAATAAAAATTTAATATCAGGACTTTGCTCTAGTGGTCATGTCTATACATTTTTATGTATGTTCCTCTTCTATTGAATACTAGTGATCAATATAATACAAGTGTAAAACAAAGACATATTTTTACAGAAGTTATGGGCATTTTCTACTGTTTTTTACAATAATGGGAGTTAGGAAATAATACTTAATTGTTTGAATAAAAAATCATACATTATAGTATAGTATCAGACAGCTCGTATGTAATAATTGCTTGACAAAATTTAAATTAAGAAGCTCTTATGTTGTACGTGCACTCTGATTTTTCATCTTGAGAGCTAGGAAATTTTGAGCGACTAAGGCGATGCAAGGCTTAGGAAATGCTGCCGATCTCAACGTGCATGGACCATCGGTTTATAAGACTCCAATATTTTACCTCACCCAAATTAGGCTTCAGCGAGACCATGTACAGGAAGCCTACTACTAAGCTCGTTGCATAACTGCATGGTAACTGCCACTGTGCCCGTGATGCAGACTGATTCCGCGCGATTCCAATTCACGTCACGCAACGGAGGCTCGGCGCATAGCAGGCGGTGCTGCAGCGGCGGCATCCCGAGACGGCTGTGGCCATAGGCCCGCTCGAATATGTGCACTGCACTGACTTGGAGAAAGATGCTTCATGAATTTATGAGTTACCGTTTGACGCTAGAACTTGATCGCTCAGGAAAAGATGAACTGGCCATTGAAAAAATGAACCGGCCATTGATGAACTCCAAGAATCAACTGCGCTACTTTGCACTTCGAGTTTCCCCGCAAACGTTCGTTTCTATTCATAGACGATAGTTGTTCTGATAAATACTAACTATACGCCTTTGCGGTTTAGTTGAAAAGTTCTTGATTGAGTTTAGATATAATCGCTTTTCAGTTGCTTGATTGAATCGTTCTCATAACCATCGTCTAATGCATATGCAATCAGTGCGGTGTGTTTCTCAACTTTGATTAATCATCAAATATGTGTTTCGATTACGCAACCTTTTTGCTGAGCTGACCGAAATTTGAGGCATTAATTTAGCAGGAGAACTTAATGTTTGTTCAAAAAAATCCATACCAATTGACATACAGTGAGTAAAATCGGCTACAACTCATGAAGAAATTCGATCTGAAAGGAGCTGGGCAAAAACTTTGTGAAAAGACAAAATTCACGAAATTGAGCTCAAACTCGCGTGTATTTTAAAGTTTTCGTCCTGGAAGCACCTTACTAACATTACTGTGAGGCTCTTGAGGACCTGCAAGCTTCGTTCCCTCCCCTGGTGCGGCACCCGCTCCTCTCACACGCGGTGCCGCGGTGCTGCGCTCCACACCTGAGTAAATAAAATGTGTCATGATAGAGAAACTGAGTCAATGAAATGTGTCATGTTCGAGAACCTGAATAAATGAATGCGTCATGTTTGTTTGTGCAGCTGCATATCACTGCTGGCCACAAGTGCTAAATCTTCATTCATGCGGACAGTGCGCGCTTAGCTCTCGCTTCTTCTTTAATAATAAGAGCTTCACCTGACCTTAGTTTTTTGGTTCACTAGAATGACCAGAAGAGCGAGCTAAACTCTGTGAAGTTTCAAAACGCAAGGGCGATAATGATAAAACATTATAAAAGCATATAACTTAATATGAATTGGAATTATGTGAAATAAACTACACAACAGCTAAGTTAAAAATCGATTGAACGTTTGAATGAAAATGCATAAGTAACACAATCGGGCTTATACAATTAACATTAAAAATATAATTATCCAAAAGAAATAATTTTCCAAAGAACATAGCAGTTTCGTCACCTAAGCATATGATCATTTGAGCGTGAAGATTGACCAAAATAGCCTATAATCTATTTTTAAAGTGTTCGTATATTGCTCAAATTTCACGAGTGATTATTATTATACAAATACTCACGTAGTTTGTATCTTTAAAACTCAAATCCAATTATTTGAGCATTTACTTAATCCATGTTCTATAAGAAGTTGTAGTCGATTTTATGGCAAATTTTAGGAGTCATTAGAAATGGCAGTCCTGCACCAGAGAAACAGTATAGAAAACCGTATGGTTCAAGATTGTCCACTTGTTTCCAAGGAAAGGTAAACAGCTAGATTTCCAGTTTAGAAGGAACAACTGGAGCCAACATGCCGAAAAACGGAAGTAAATATGCTGCATTTGCTCATGCCTTGTAAGTGTGTAAACATTCATCCTGCGTACCCTAACACGTCAGGTTGTCGTAAATTCGAATATCACCCAAAAGGACTCGCTCATGTGTTTAAGCAACGCCCAGTTGACATTGTGCCAATATAAACGTATTTTAAACATTTTATCCCTGTCATGTGTCTACACAGCACGACGAACACTAGTTAAAGCACAAAACATGTGCCCGCACGTCTGAACGGACTTGACGCGTCCAGGCGGAGAGAGCTGTGAGAGATGTCACTCTCGACCTGTGCATCTGGCCGCGCCTCATGAGCGGCTCTTGGAGAGGGTCCTCCCACGCTTTCCGTGTTGCAACCCACTTGTGTGGTTATGCGTGTTGAACCCTATACTCGTACATTTGCGCTGTACTGAGTGGGAGTACTTCTCATAGCGTGTACGTTACTTATTTCCTAATGTATGTGAATGATACTGTTCCAGTGAGCATGTGTTACTGCCAATGTAGTGGGCTTCAATTCCAGCGTTGCTGTTTTATTTTGGCCACAGAACGGAGATTGATAAAAAGATGTGAATATAATTCATTGTAAGGTAAATTTACTGGAATATCTCTGACATGAGAGGCATAGACCCCTCCTTTTCTTTGCACTCTCAAGTAACTCATCTACGTGCGAAGAAGAAAAAAGATACAAATTCATAACAAAATGCAAATAGTTCTAATCGCCAAAATAAATCCGAAATAAATGAAGGAATTTAATTTAACTAAGTTTAACAAGAAGATTCTTATGCTGAACAACACCGACTTGCGCCTGTGAAAGGGTCAGCTGCAGCTGAGCGCGAACTGTACGTAGTCGGACCAAGAAGTGGGCAGCAACAGGAGCAAGTAGTGGAGAGTAACAAGAGGAAATAGTGGGCAGTAAAAATAGGAAGGCGTGGCAGTAACAAAAGGTAGTATAGGGCAGTAACAAGAAAAAAATAGGGCAGTAACAAGAGGAGGTAGTGGGCACAGAGCTCTTCTAAGTAATGCGCTCTGAGAATGATGTCCCAACCACTGGTCGTGTGTCATTTTCAGTACAGTTGAACCTCTCTTGAACAGACTAATTGGACAGAGAGATTTTCAACTGAGGTGGGTGTTCTGTATGTGACTGCTCTGCTCTGTGTATCGGACATTCCGACTAATGCAAAATGTACTCAGATCAAAGGATTTAACAGCTTCATCTGATATCCTTTTATCGTATTTTGAGTCTCTAAAATTGACTTTCACTGTTTCAATCAATTTAATTGTGGCAACGGTGGTACACCGCAAAGGTAACAATAATAAGGATAATAAAAAGTAAAAATACTTCATTAAATATTCATAAAGTTCGGTGTCCATACATATGAAAGGTTCATTTGTAATCCTTAAGTAGTTCGCAACCATGAACTTCAAATTCTGACCCGTAAGATGTCTGCAAGTGCTGAGCACAACGCTGTGAGGGGAACCTGGAATTCTCATTAAGAAATACGTACAGTTGTCTGAGAAACAGCTGCTCTGAAAACGTAAGGAATAATCGCTAGCCGTTGAAAATCGTGTACGTATAAAATTCGGAATGTTCAACGATGGAGATTTACAGCCACTGTTCTAGATGATGGCAAAAGAAGTACTTTTAAATTTTTTCGTCACATATATTAGTCTACTATACCTCATTTGAGATGGATATACGAACGCTAAGTTCTTAGTAGCACTTTGACAAGCTATCAACAATTTTCTTGAAATAATATGATAAAATCGCTCGCACAACTAGACCAGCCCTGTCTCTATTCTTAGCGTTTGTTGTCTCACAGCGCCAGCGCATTCTACATTGCTCTTGGTGTGTCAATTTTTCTCATTGTGTGGGCATTTATCATAAGTTTGTATTTGTAAGTTAGCCTTTGTAAATGCTTTTCGTAGCATTTTTACCATCAAAAACCATGGTTACTCACGTCGATCTCTTGGGGGCGCCTTCTTTTAGCAGAAACGACTAAAAATCATCAAGAGAACATCGAGCCGATTTAACCCTCTGAGACCCTGCAGTAGGTGAGAGTACCCCGAAAAAGTGGCGTAGAACTTTTGATGTGCGAGCACATGGGGCTGTAGTAACCTGAAACTGCATGTTAAAGTACCTCTTTTAGAAAAATAACTTCAAAAATTGTTTCTTTTCAAATATGTAAATACGTGTTTTAGAATTTGACGATTTAGGAACAAAACCTAACCACTTGTTTGGGTCCAAAGGGATAGAGTTCCAATACTTGACTTACGTTCCAAAAGGTACGAACGCTCCCGACTTCCGTTCTATTAACTTTCCCTGTGCTGTTTATTTTGAATATAAAAATTAATTCCTCGATGGAATCCTCGAACCAAAATTCCAAAGGTTTTGGCTCGAGGCCTCCATCATTTGAATGAACCGAATCAAAAATTATACATTCTGCAATTAATGGCTTAGACCACCGAAAATATAATCGCAGCTCAGCCTCGATTTCTACCTGACCAGCTCGCTAAGCCCCGCTGCTATAGCCTCACCAGCCACTCGCCGCTCTTACTTCAAATCTCGAGCGTTGACCAAAACTACCGCTCTGCGATCAGCCCATTCGTGACCTCGTTACCAACGCCCCTCGGCAAGGTAGCTCTTCTGATCCTGCTGGTCGTGTACAACCGCCTCAACCACCTGTTGTTGCTGTTCTTGCTTCTGTTGTTGATGGTTCTACTACTGTTGATATTTTTGTTGTTGCTTCTACTGCTGCTGTTGCACTCATGTTGCACCTGGTACAACTTCTGGCGGAGCTGAAACAGGCGTCACTTCGAAAGTTTGTAATGATTAGGATTGTTCTATTACTGATTTTCTCATTCTATAACCAGCAGATAAGTTGCCCGTCACTCGCACTCCGGAGTTTTGTCGTTATTATGTTTTACTGACATTAATGTTGCAATAGGTGATACTATTTGTGCAAGCCTGGCAGGTGCCATTTCGCTGCTCTGGCAGCGAGAGTTAATTCCCGTTTGAAGAGTTAATTTAGCGTCTGCAGCTGGTGTTGCCACTGTGGCTCCTGCAGCAAGTGTTGCTACTGTCGCCCTCACAGCAAGTGTTGCTACTGTCCTCCTGCTGTAGGTGTTTCTATTGTCCTCCTGAAGCAGGTGTTGCAGCTGTGACTACAGGCGCTATTGCTGCTGCTCGTAATTTTCTTGTAAAGTACAGCGGCTGGCCCTCTTGTGAAATGCCTGACCTTTGATAACTACTAACTCGGTCTGTGATCAAGTCAGCCGTAACAAGAACATTTGAAACTCTGTCGAAACTCGGAAAGATTTTTTCTGAATAGTAAAATCCATTACTGAAAGTCTCTCAAAACGTCTCAAGATTTCAATTTTACTGAAGGATTAAAAAAGCTTAAGATGATCGTGGGGGCATATTCATGAACCTTGTTTCTGTACCTTAGAAACACGCGGAGTCCAACTAGAACTATTGCTTATTTCTCTTGTATGTGTTTCTTCTCGAATATTAATTAGATTTTAGTTATCTCTACAGGCTCAACGATTTTTTGACTAGAGTGTTGCTGCCAGCGCCGTGTACATTTAGCAGTACAGAAGAAAATGAGCGCTAATAGATATAAGGTTTTACATTGATCACAGACTTATTTTTCCTGTTACCTTAGAGTGACTCATTGGTCTGACAAACCAACTTGTGTCCGAGTAACTCTTAATAATACTTTCTTTTACAATATATCAAAACATTTTTTTCCGAATTCTCATGATGCTATTTTTCTGGTACAATTAACTCGCAAAATCTCTTGCGCATGGAGGTGCTGCAAGCAACGGGTCCCAAACAAAGCTGCCAGAGGCCTTGCTCAGCGTTCACTTTCCTATCGGTGCTCTGATCAATAGTAGCTTTATTTCGGCCTTTTTTTCTCTCTGATAATGACATTAGAAATAGTCGCATCCAGGGATTAAGTGTTCTCCTCTGCTCGCTCGGGAGTACCAATCACTACTCGAGTCCATATCACTCGAATCGCGTCAATCGAGCTTCTGTGAAGTGAGGGCTTACTGGCAGCCTCCAGCTGAGCGGACTGCAGCCCAGCGGGGCCGTTGCTTGATCTTCAAGTGTAGCAGCGGCGACGGCTGCAGCGTCACATCAGCTGCGGCAGCCCGGAGAGAAAGCAGCTCCAGCTCGCTCAGCCCCAACATTATCTTCATGACTTTGCTATTCTGCCCAATTTTTAGCCCTTAGAAGATAAGACCAGCAGGACGCACAGCTAAACTGAATGGGTCACACCAGCTACATGAATGTGTGCGTCAGCCAGCCCAAAAAGCCGAATATTTGCTCGAGAAGCCGCCAGGTGTTTTGGCCGTCATCGAAGGTCGTGCCATGGCCCTTATGCAAGTACACCCCATCCAGTCCCCTCCCTCTCCCGCTAGCATTGAGAACATATGGTCTTTGCTTTTGAACATCTACGAGACAAATCGTCCACCAAGCCACCATATTTAACCTAGTGCATTTCTAACCAGGGTAATGGATGTGCCAGCCCGCATGACTGGTTTTTTAATCGGCTTGGCATCCGTTGAAGATATGCGCGGCTGCCGGTATTCAAAGTATACGAAGGCACAATTCGTAGCTGTGGGCAGCGCAGGCGCATAGTGTTCACCTGATGACGTGTCCTGCGTGGCAACTTAAGCACCTAACTCTCTCGACCAGGAAATGGATTTTCCTTCCTCAGCATCCCCAACATCCTCTCATCACTTCATCCCCAGCGATTTTAATTTTTATTGCACCTATTCTTATAAATACCAAGATTTTTAACTAAGTTACTGAATAATTTAAAAGGTTATACGCTCATCGCTTGCTTTAATTATTTTAATTTTATAGTCATTAATCTACTAATTTATTCGTCAAATCGACATCCGTTACGACAAACCTTAAACTTTAGACTTTGTCTAAAATTCCTTGTATGCTTTGTGGCTGGCATACTGAAAACTCTAGGAGTGACGTGTATTTATACCCTTCAATTAATTATAGCTCATTTTACTACAAAGAACTTAATTATTTCATCTAAAAATATAAATTCTTGTGACAGTCACCACTTTATGATGAACGATGTGAGACCAAATCAAATTTTACAATTGGTGGTTGCAATGTGATTTCCACGTTTAATTTTAAAGTTGTAATTGCACTGTTTGAAATTATGATGTATAACTTGTATGTGTGACTGATTTCGGAATAAATGAACTTATCTTCATATTTTTTTATTTTTTCTAATTCCAAGCGAATGGGACTCCTCCGTGATAACAAACGTACATGCCGAGCCCTCTGCCCAAAATTGTGATACTGTTCTTTCATTTTAATGTCACGTAACTTTAACTCAACCTCTTGAATGATATAAACTCTAAAAATTTGTTCTTCAGGAAATTGATGCCCACGATTATTCAGGAATTTTTTTTATTTTTTGCGCACTTTTCCACAGGAAAAGTTGCCGAACAGTGCTTAATATATCATCATGATCAATGTATCATTGACTATGATTTTTCATTTGGGTGCCTGTCCACCAATAAAGACTGTGTTTCCCCAACATACTAACTGTTCTGTGGAGTTCTGAGATTAAGAACTTGAGACATTATGTCTGACACTTCATGGGTGACCAACTCGTCAGGAACATTGTATTTTGGGCGGAGAAGTCAGTTTCGCACGAGCTTCGAGCGTCTAATATTCACGTTATTTCTTTATATTTTGATCACACCTGGTTCCCAAATCTATGTACAAAATTTTAAAAGGTGAGGGGTTTCTACATTCTTTTTGCTATTGTCTAGCGACGTTTGTTGCGAGACATGTTTTGGGGAGGTTAATCCTCGTTTAGATTTATTGGGCTACGTATACATGACACATGCTCAGCAAGGAAAGGGAGGTGTAGACTAAATTCTCTCAAGAAAAGTCAAAACTTGGGTGGACGCATCTCACACTGCAGCTGTGAAATATCAGAAATTATCAGGAGAATGGAATTGGGATTATTCTGTGACTTCAAACATAATTACCAAAACGAATACTCTCCAATTCTTATCACATTTCTACTTCTTAGTTATAATTTTAGTACACTTTTGCTCTTTTTTTACCTGGAATTGAGGTACGCTCGTACGGACAAGTCAATAAGTTCGAGCTATAGTTCACATGAACAGAGTTCCTTACGACGCTCGTCGGGGGCGTGTGCGCTTCCGTCCCCTAACTCCACTCGCAATCCAGATCTAGGTGCTGATCTATGAACTCTGGGCCTTTGTTGATAATTGAAGAAGTCACACTCCGCCCTGGAAATGAATGCTTGACTTCTTGACTCCACTTACTAAACGACTCCGTTTGTCCTCGCCTGTAAATGCTACATTTTTTTAATGCTACCCATGTTTTTTTCACATTTTTTTAGATATTTTAAGTTATTTTCATTGAATTATACGTGAATCAATTCAGCCTCCGCCAATATTCAGGTCTACTAATGTATATAAGCTTGCAGTTAATGTGAAACCTCCTAAAAAATATTAGTTTGTTTTGTCACCAAAGTATGCTATCAATTACTTATAAAAATTCAGCTTCATTACAGCTCTGAGTTCAATGTAACTGACGATTTTTCTTACTTGTTGCTCATAACTCACAATTTCGAAATGCACAGTAGCACGAGAGCATTGTGAGGCACTCAGCATGGTTAGCGACTCGCTCCAGATGTGTTCAGAAATTTATTCGTACCCGGAAGATGATAAGACATTTTATTGTGCTCTCAATTCGCAAAATTGAACCAGCTCTTTGCCCTTGCATTTTTTAAGCTGGAGTAATTTCATACAACTATGTACAAAAGTTCTGCTTATGAACCTCGAAAGAGTATTAAAAGACTTGGAACAATCCAAACATATTTCATCCTTTCCACATGGATTTTAATGCTCGCCATTATCACGGAAAAACTTTTTAAATTTCTTTTGTGCCACTCTTAGACCTGGGAAATAACTTTGGCAACGTTCATTCATTTTATAAGTTGCAGTGAATGGTTACTTTTTCGAAATGCATCCGTGAAGTTATTGCTCATCATACTCCTTAAATTAAGGCTTTAAACAATTGTAGCTTTGCTAATGATGACTAAGTGTTAAGTTTAGGATTAACTTCCGAATGTTTTGTTAACTTCAGAAAACATTTCAAATTCCATAAGTTCGAGTTAGAAGCTCATTGAAATATTTTTTAATTATACCTCGTTTTGCACCGTAAATTTATTTTAAAGTTTGTCTAATTTCTTGCGCCCGTATGCATAGAAAACTAATTGCACACTATACGATTATCTAATTAATTAGCAGAATGGCACTGCAAATGTATAAAAAGCATTAGATGATTGACTTGAAAAATCATTCGTTTGCGAAGGAAATATCTCATGTCCAATCACTCGTTGTCAAATTTAGGATCAATGCTGTGCAGGAAACTCGGTCACGCGCAGGTCAGTTTCCTGCATTGATGCAGGCAGAATGAGCATCTGTACTGTATGTTTTCCAGTTGCGTTGCTTAAAAAGGAGAAAAATATAGCAAATGATTTTGTTCTGGGGGACTGAGGATGACCTTCATAGCTCGTAAACGCAATCAGATAATTCCAACCCCGAATTAAATGAATTTGTGGTACTATTGCCCCCATTTCCCCTGTAATACCATGTCATTGAACATTTTTTCCGTCAATGAATTTTGTAAAAAATTTCGAAGGATTTATCTAATTTCGCACTGTCTATTACTTCATGGTAGGATATTTTTTCATTGAAGCCATGTTTATCGTAAAATTCCGATCCCTTTTGCATTGGTATGGCATGTTGAAGAGGTGGAATACGCTCTCTTGCGAAACTGATCTTTGCCTTCCATCCCGTCATATATTGATTCCTTCTGAAATTTTAAAATTTCTGATGCCATTTCTTTCGTAATGAGTTCAGCCAAAGATTAACGCATTTGAGTATTATTAATTCTTTTTTCTACTTTACTAAATTGGATTTTAATAATTTATGATTTTTCATCTGCGAATTTCATGGATGAGTTCTTTTGAGAGTGGATTTTTTTTCAAACGGTCAAGTGTTATTTTGTGTGTGTTTTATTACTTGTTTTTTACTCTCAATTATTATTTACTTAGAAAGTATTTAGCGGATGGTGCATCGAGGCTCAAAATGTTCACGCATATTAATACCAAGTAAATTAGTCATACAATAGCCTATGATCATCAGTTACAGAACGTCATTCATGATTCAGCGCATGATTCTTACTCGAATCATTTGTAGCAGAGAATATGCATAGCTGAAATTGCATTTACATTCGTTGTTTCTTGCTATGTAGTTTGTCTTGAAACCTGCGGCGTAGCACCTGTTTGGGACGCATGTCCACACAAACACGAGATATACGCATGAAACTTCCTGGTTGTCTTCCCTCGTCTCGACATCATCACCCAAATGGTATCCCTTCCCCACGGCTGGGCCGTGCACCCCCTCCTGCCCACAGAAGGTCCAGATGGCGTGCATTATTGTTGAGGGGCCGGAAGGCGACGGGAGCTCAGGGTCCTCGCCATTGTGAGGGGCCTCAATCCGCGCCGTAAACCCCAGTTGCCGAGCGCTAGCGATGGCTGCCTCGCTCTGAGCCCCTGTTTCTTCCCTGGCAAACCCTAACTTCGGTGAATTTCTTTCGCGTTTCGTTCGTCTTGGTTGGTTGTGCTCCACATTACAACGATAGTAGTATTTTTTCCTTCTGTTTGATCATTATGAGTTTTAATTTCAGGAGATTTTACGGTCCATCTAAGTTTTAAACCCGTCTTTCGCCTGATGGTAATTTTTGCATGGAAGGAGAACTTCTTCCAGACAACCTAAGCTGATGTTCCTTCCAAAAATCCATAAACTCATTTCTTGAATTTGCTGCTCTATCAGGATGACCCGCACGTACAAGAACAGCATTATAATGATTTTTTTGACAATCCCAGATACTGATAAATGTACTGTGCAGCTGTTTTGAGTTCAGTCATAATAAATTATCACGTAGTTTATCTGGATATAGTTTCGGCATAGCAACTCCGCAACGTAGAGTCTACAGAATACTTTGAATGTGCTATGTATGCAGTACATGAAGTGTAGTTTCCTTTTAGCTTTATCTGATGAGGTAATTTATCTGAGCTCACGAATAACAGCAAGGGACGAGTGAATTATTATATTTGCCTTTGAATTATTCTTAGAATAATGAAAGTTCAACAAAACACAGTACTAGATAATATCTGTTAGCCAATATAAATTACAAAATGCTATTCATCATTGTTCTTGTAACCATGTGACAAACGAGCTCCTAGACCTGGTAAGTTGAGCTAACTCCAAAGCTCCCTTAAAGCCTATGTTATGTGAGCCCTGTTGTATTAAAATAATTATTTCGCGTCTCTAGTGCCTGTGTAGATAGAAAATGAGTGATTTGTTTAAACGTTATTGGCGCTTGTCGCAAGTCTTCGCGAATTGTAGGGCCTGCCGAGGAAGAATGGTGACAACCTCGGTTGAAATGAGTTTCTAAGTTATTAGAGTGTAGGCTTCCACGAACGCATCACGATTTAATACTCAGTTTAGGTGCTCAACTCCGCAAAGTGTAAAGTTTACAGATGTTTTTTTTAACCTGATCGCCTTTGTTTGCAGTTCTTTGCCCTGTACGTCACATTAAATTTTGAAATCATTTTTATTCGTCACATTTTACTTGTTTCCATACATGAACTAGATGACCGACAACTAAAAATGCGTGCAGGTGGTAATCTGTTACCCATTTTTACTCTAATAATAATGTAGTAGGTCATAAATAGGTCTATGCTCCGTTGGTTTCCATGGCATTCACTCTTTAGATGCTCAAATGATTCGCTACTGGTGACCTGGTGTGTTAAATTCGCCGTCATAATTCTTCCTCGCGTTAGGCTTTCAATTAAGGAATTTGCACGCCTTAGTGATAACATTAGTTACTCACTGCAAGATTTGCTTCGCTTATTGTAGCAGGCTGCCGTTGACGTTTTCAGTCACCTAATTACCCTTATCTTTTTCCTTACTTCTAAGTTCTCTTAGAAAAGACCTGCAGTCCATACAACCGACCTCGCACATCATTTGCTTACTTCATTTGTTAGCTTTTCGTGTTATGGTTCATTCCGCTGTTAAGGAACTCGCCCAGCTGGAAAATGGTAAACTCTTATTTACAACAATCATCAATTAGCTTCATGAAGAGTGTCTTAATACGTTGACTCCGTTTCTCCACACAGGTAAAATTTCATGCCGACAAATATCTCTACTGTGAATTCAAAAATGAAGGATTTTGGTTTCATAAATTTGGTTACTCTATTAATTTTCTTTCTAATCAGAACTAGCTTATTCGATTGATGAACACAAATTTGAGGAAAACTCGAAAATTTGTATCAATACATGATAGTGCTTTGATGACATTAGGTTAGGTTAGATGATCGCGTGTACCATATATGACCCACTTCGGAGTCAACGTGTTAATTCGCAAACTTATACAAGCAAATAGTTTCGTATTTTTTTCATAGACGATTAATTAAATGTGCTCTGAGCATAGACCAGTCTAATGTCTATTGTGTTCCTTTGAATATATTAAAAGGACAACTTTATCCTGAACATCGGTACTGATATTAACAAAGCTGCTGTAAAGTAAATATACTGTAATTATTCTACATAACTTGGTATTTCAGATATGTGTTCTGGTTTCAGTTTAATAGAAGTGAGCGTTAGGTTCGTTGAGACAATCAAGCTGCGTCGTTGCTGGTCGTTCAACACGCATCGCCCGTTCTAGGCGCTATTCATAATGCTCCCTCCCCTGCTGTATTATATGTTACGACTATAAAAAACTGACAGAAAATAATTAATTTCTATGCACTTCAGAAGATGACTGTCGTTGGCTTCCATCTACCTAATCGTGATTTGTGATGTCATGGTTTGACATTTTCGCATTTGACCAAAGTTATTTATCATTAAATTGAATCAATACGCTGGTCATTGAAATTGCTTAATGTATCATGAGTATTCCAAACGAGTCGCTGCGCTTGTGAAGCGTGTATGGAGATGTTTGTACATAAAACAACAAACCTAGGACGAACATGATGAGCACTGAAGTTTCTGTAGGAAAGACTTTTCAGTTTTTACCATGCTATTGCCGAAGGCCCTCTTGAAAGGACAAAAATTGAGGCATCCGATGGTACATTCCCGCCTAAGTTTTGGTATATCACGTAACATGTTGCAATTCCGTTGACCTCACAGGAAAGTTTGTGCGGAGATGTAGGCCAGAGGGTTGTGAAGGCTTGACAACTACGGAAATGTGTTAGCTGCTGGCGTAGCGTCTGGTTAACTCCAGGTGAATCGTCCAGGACTCATGTCTCAGGTTAACTGGAGACCCAGTATCCAGCTATCTGCTGCGTCAGGTTAGCTGCAGGTACCCACCAGGTTAGCGCCGCAGGACTCCAGGCCGCGACACACACACACCCTCACTACACAGTCCGCCTGCCCAGTGTTCGCTCGCTCCGCTGGCGCTCTCGCTACGGAGGGGCGCTGTGCTGCGTGTATGGTGGCGCTCGGGCGCGCGCAGTTCTCTAGGGTTCATTGCATTGTTTCCTTTGGTGCAGTCGTCGGCAGGGAAAGAACAGCAACACTCCTGGTGGTGACATTGTGAACCGTTTAGTTCTGTTTTTAGAAAATATTCTTGCTTCTGTATGTCGAAAGTTGATTGAAGAATGATTTTGCTACTTATGTTGCAGCAAGATTCTGTAGTAAGATTCAAACCTTGAAAGTGAAACAAGTTTTGCTTTAAAATTTCGCATAACTGCGTATGGAGTCAGACTAACCAAAATTTGAACTTTGTTATATGCATATCTACTGAGACGTACATGTGCCTGCAAATCATTTCCAGAAATACTCATATCACTCAATTTACGTTCACAAAAATACAAAGCGTGCTGGAAGCAAATAATTTAAAGCAGTTATGGAGAAGCCTCCTAACTCGAAGTGAACCACACGACGAGTTCCACAAGTCGAGCGCAGGTGCCAGCTGACCGCCGCTCCAGGGTCGCCAAAATCCTCCCTGCTGCTTCTTGTAATCCAGTTTGTCTGTTTTTTTCTTGCAGTGAAGACTCTATCTTAATGAAAGTTTAGGAGCTCGAATCAGTCTAACTACTGTGATTTGTGGCGTAGATTTTAGGAACGACTTTTTCCATCGTCTGTTTTGATGTTGATTAAGCTGTTCTGAAGTGAGAGTCGAGTTAGTGGGCAGTGCAGTGCTGAGTGACCGTAGTACGGGACTGAAGCAACTCTTCGAGCGAGGTAAGAAGTTTACTGATCCTTTCGGCACTTTCTCTTGAAATGAAAATTGGTCTTAATTTATTGTATATTTACTCCAAGATTCTCAAGCATTTCGAGTTGTGGTACGTGTACAGAGCGACTGCAATCTATATATTTGTAGATGGTCGAATACAATCCTGCTGGTGGTAATGAATCTACCTGGACTTCAAAAGTAAGCTGGTATATATATTCAATCTAGCCCAAAAGAATATTATTTGTTCAATTGATCTAATGAAATTTAATGGGTGGTCATCTACCCGGTCCATGACGCATAAAATGGCCCCTTTGGAATTTAGCCTAGTTAAGCTGAGATAATACAACTGGACAATTACAATCTCATTTACTTATTGTACCCCAGCTGAGCTATTGCAATGTTACTTACATACTTCATTCAACCTATGATAATGTATTTTCATTTGACCATTGGTTTACCTAACAACTAACTTTATCGTCGAAATTCAGTTTTTTTACTGTCAGCCGGTAGGCTATCGTCATCTGTCCAGTAATTATAAATTCTCATAATGCAGTCACAATATTATAGTGTATCATGTCTGCTAGACTCCTTTTGAGTCATCAGAGGCTATTGTAAGCCACTGATCTCAGATCCCCTAGCAACGTCGCATTGCCTTGGCCTACTTGGCCTATTTGTTTCTCAAACTGAAGCTAAATCTCTTCCTGCCCATCACCCTTCCCTTCGTAGGTGGAAAGACTGTAATCCAGATTCCTTATCTGAATACTCTCTTACTTAACTCTCAACTTTTTAGGTAAGAAAACTTCGTGCCTTGATCTGTAGTGGATTATCTTTCAGATTATCTTGGAGCCATAGCGATATTTGAGGGTAGGAAGGACATCCGAGGATCTCTCTCGCTAGGAATGTTAAATATGGCTACCTCAGTGGCGCTTATACTTGTGGCGCTCCTAAGAGATGTTCAGAGCGCCCCGTAGCACACAGAGCAGCAGCTCTGCTTGTGGCAATCTTTCGTAGGTTTCAATTTTTGATTGATGGAAAGCCTCCTGCTCTATTTCTTCTTGCTGTTATTTTTTCGGAAAATGACGTATATTATTGCAGTGAACTCTTGTTCAAGTTTTATTGCTCCTCTTCTTGTATTCTTTAATTTTCACTTTCTGTGGGGAAGTGTGATCCTTCTGGTCAAAGCTTAGCTAACGGGCTGACTACTTCGCGGCGTCCTGTATACTGATGAATAAAATGAAGGAGAATAAAAACAATATAGATTTCAATATTTTTAATTATATTATTTTTTTACCACATAGCTTGGCTAATCAATTTAAAATGGCGTGCGCAATAAAAAATCAAATACAGTGGAGGGAACACACGTGATTGCTAACTCAAAAAATTATTTTTTATTAAACGTCTAGCGAACCAATAAACTTAAAACTTCATCAGAACAAAAATTATGGTTAATTAAATGAAATTGTAAAACAAAGTATGGAACTTTACAAGAAAACGGTTTCAAAAACGTAAAAATCATTTATGGCACGTGACAAAAGTATTCAATAATTTCTGTGAAATAACTTTCACACGTAAATTATGACATTTTTCAGGTCACATCGTGCCTGAATTACTCGTAGGACATTCTATTTCTTCCGAGAAGAAAAATTAACTTGGTTCGGCATGGTATTGGACTGTTAGTCACTGATGAGCCGTCACAATACAGAGTCACCTAAAGGACGCCACGACCAAAGTCAACGAAGTCTCAGAATATCTACGGAAGCGAATAGTTTAGCTCCATTCTCAAGAAATATCGTACAGAAAGATTTTTACGCAGATTATTGACTCATACTCTAACGTTGGCTCAATTATTTGTAAGTTTAAAGAATGGCTCGACTGCTAACTACTAAAGTTATGTGTTTCCGGAGGATTGATCATCGGTCTCGGTGACTTTTGATGAGGGAGATTAAAAATAAGCATATGATGACTCGTAAATAGTTAAAACCTGGTCTGGAAGCATCAAGGGCGTAAATGAGATAGAACCATCAGTCGAGAACTTCCCAGCAATGGAACCAAATGTTTCACATGCCGTAAAACTCCCATACCGCGCAGAAACTATGTTGCAAGCCGTCTACGCTTTGCAATGGAACACTTGGAGAAAAGAGATTCATTTTAGAAGACTGATATTTGGTCTGATGAAACCAAGATTGAATTATTTGATCGTGACCCCGCTTGTCATGTGTGGAGGACACAAGGAACAACCTATGAGAGGCGTAATACCATTTCAACTGTGAAGCACGGCGGTGGCAGTATAATGATTTGGCGTTATTTCTCACCGGGTAGCGCCAGTGCACTTCATATCATTGATGTGAAAATAGGTGGGGCCATGTACCGGCAAATACTGGAGAAAAAATCTCATTCCAAGTAAGAAGCGTTTATTCCAAAAAAGTGCTAATGTACTTACCAGCAAGATAACGACCCTAAATACAGGATAAAATTTGCATCCGAGTGGTTTATGAAGAACAAAATCAATATTCTCCCGTGCTCAAGTTAATCCCTGGACCTCAATCCTATCGAGGATTTTTAGAGAACATTGAAGAAAAAGGTTCATACGCGTATCTTGATGAGCTAAAGAAAAAACGCGTCGAAGAGTGTGCTCATATACCACCACAAGCTTTCGAACTCTGAATTTCATCATGTGAAAACCGTGTCTGAGCGGTAATTGCCAATAAAGATTTCGCAACTGAATATTAGCCATAGGAAATTTTTTTGGTTTAATACTTGTATACTGTGCCATTTTTATTTTGTACGTATGCAAACCCCATACTCGTAAAAGGAGAAAGGTTGTTTAATGGTTAAACTTCACATTAGGAAATGTGTATTGTATGTTGGCTTTACAAATGTTGGTTAGCTAGATGCTTAACAAGAATGGAATCTCATGTGGGCAATTACTTCTGTACCTCCCTGTACATAGTTTCATTCGAGAGTAACTGAGCCTACATTAAATTTTAATATCATTACAAAAATACCTGAATAAAACTCAGCTCATGAAAACTAAAGCAGTATTTCTATCTTTGAAACCCTAAATAATTGTGAAAAATAATACTTATGGTGTTCTCTGAGATGTAAACTGTTCTCATGAGGTTCACCGTTGAAGCGTAGCCTTTTTTATTCAGAAACAGGCCCAAACGAAACAAGTCTTTTAGTTCTCTCGCCTTTAAGGTCATTGTGCTAAGTTATGAAACAATGTAATAAACTCTAGTACTTCGTAAAATTCACTGCTTCTGGCAAAAACTCCAGCCAATATCAGGAATTGCTATCGCAACCGAACTTACTGACCTTTTATCGGCTTACTGTTACGTCAGACCTCCTGAGCAACTTTGCGACAGGTAGTCGATGAAATGAGAGTTTTGAAATTTAATTATGCTTGGTTTTTAAATGATGACAGCAGATTTATTTTTCACCTTCAGAGAATTGTTCACATGTTGAGACGTGTAACAATTTTTCCTGAGACTTTGTACACGTGAAGACGTATCGTAAAATATCATAAATTTTCGGAATCTTTTCTTCCGAGTCGTGAGGCCAAATTTCGCTTTAGATAAGAAGCACAGCTCACCTTATGATATGAAGAAAACAACGAGAATGTTCCTGAGAATGCTCTTCACAACACTCGCTGTTGTTTGGCTACCGTGCACTCGTGGCTGCTACAGAAATCTCCTTTGGATTACAGATGTTAGCCAAATGAACTGCACTCCATGTGTATAGGGCCCCCCTTCCCTCATCCGCCCCGTCCAGCGGTGTTGGTTCCCTGTCAATAAGAGAATGTTGGTCGCCGTGCAGACCGAATATTGTCAAGTTTACCCGAGTAGTTTTTAGGTGCAAGCCAGGGCCGTGGCATCCGCTCTCGTCCTTGTTTTTCTCATCGCACTTGGCCTCTATTTTGAAAATCCCCGTGTCTGATGCGCATTTGATTAGAGGTCGTGTTATTTGTTGTTCTATGCTTTACAGATACTAAAACGATCGGTTTATATATGAATTTACGAACCATAAATAAGATGAAGTACTTTTCCTAGAGGATTTTTTTCTAAGAACGAGGCGATAGATTTGAAAACTGCATGTTATTTCTTTAGGCTCAAGTATTTTAGAATTTTGAGCAATGCTTAAGACCAGAACTTTGTATCACTTGGTCACTTTTCCTAGAAGCGCAGATCCTGCCCCGCACAAATGTTTGCCAGCATCCAAATCGCTGGCTCGGCTTCCTCCCGCCTCAAAATTCGCGACTCTCGGCCAGCGCGAACATATAGGCAGAGTCAATGAAAATTTCCTGTTTGACTCCGTTTGCTCGCCGTGGGGCAAAAATAATCCTGACTTTGAAATGCTTGCTGATGATTTTGAAAAAATTAAATGAGCAATGAAATCGTTGAGTTTACTGCTCAATATACACAGGTTTTGTTAGTAACGAAATAGCGTACGCCTCGCCTCACTGATTATTTATGTTTGTTAATTTTTTTTGCAGCAGAGAGCATTAGTTCAAGCTAATTTGATGATTTGAGCAATTTATATTTTGCATCTATTAATAAAAATAAGCGATCATTTCTAAAAGTCACTCTAGATATTTCCTGAATTACTTTTGAACTTTTTTGGAAGCCTTGCTAAGTTCCGCAGACCCACACGCAGACCCTCAAGCAAAAATTTAAAAAGCTTTCCAAATGTAAATACAAGGTAGAAATGAGTCGAGAATATTTAAATTGTACGTTCTTGATTTTCCTAGAGTTCACTTACTATTCCAGTAAATAGGAACAAAAGTGAAGAGACGATTGCAACTTGCCAGCAATTAGTTCGCTCTATTTTCATCACGTACATAACGGCAGGTCGATTTTCCTGTCTAGTTCACGAGGTCAGCCGCGTCTGTTCCCAAATTTGCCTCTGAGTTTGAGCACAATCTCGAATATTTTTGAGAATGTTGACGGAAGGACATTCTTCAGCTGTTGACTGTTTACTCGCGGAAATTTCTCAGGAAGAATTGTTGAGTATGCACTTTTATAGAAATGACATGCCAGCGAGGCTTAACAGACACAACGTTTAACGTGCTAAAAGACTCAAACGATGTTAGGTTACATATTCTTCAAAAGTTGGCGCTCTAATTTTGATGTGATTGATGAATACAGCTGAAACGCTCAAACTTGGTTTCATCTGACTTGGTTTACATTCTAGAAGTACATTAAAAATAAATAATGTTGAACGTTATATTGAAAAATTTTCTTTACATTTTAGGATGAACAAACAAGTTACTCGTACGTTCTGAGAAGGCAGTCTGAGTATTAGTTCCATCGCACACTGAATCGATCCATTTTGCAATGACGCAGAATTGGTAAATTTTATGAGCCCAATCTCGATTTAAAGCCTCTCACAAACCGTTAAATTTCTTAAAATGACGCAGAAAAAAACACTTTAATGCTGTAATTTTGAAACTTGAATAACTAAGCTTAAGGTTCTTCATACCTTAACCCTCATTGTTCCAAAAAATTACAAATAAAATCGAGTTCCTGTACCACATATATGCATGAGCTGCAGTGTCTGAATTAGTATAGCCTTGCGACACGGACGCCCGCGCACCAGGCCACACCCAGTCAATGAAGCCGGTGACACTTGTCCTGGTTCCATTTCATCTCGTGCGCAGCAGAGATGTCATTTACTACAGTGAACTTCAACAATTTATGCTTATTTTTATCTTGTTGAACTCATCAACGTTAAAGTGAATGCTGTGCTCAATTGCATAGCATAACTTATTATGTTTTGTTTTCTCATCGATTTGCTATCAACGGTCGTACTGTTACGTTCCTACCTCCATCTGAGATGTGTCTTTTCACTTCGCTTAAAATAGTAAACGCCAAAGGTACTTCCACCTAATAACTATTATGGTAATGCTTGTACTTGCTAATCTTAGTGGCAAGTTGGTAAGAGGTACCTCTCCCTAATCAGTGTAATAGATCATGTTGGCATTGGATACGCTCTCCATAACGCGCGCAAAAGGCACCTGTACCTAATTAGTGTGATAGGTAATGTTTGTAATGGCTTCACTGAGTGAGACGTGGGCAAATGGTGCTACTGGCCAAATTACTGAGCCTGAGATCAGATTCATTTGTATTGGCTCGGTTAGGTGTGGCATTGACCGCGGGTACCACTGCCCAATCACGGCGCTCTGTATTGTTTGTATTGGCTCCACTTGGCGCGACATCGCGTCAAGTGTTTGCCCTCAGTGGCCAGCCCCGAGGTTCTGTGTCAGTCAGCGGGGAAATTTCCAGAGCGGCCTCTTTATCGCCGTAAAGCATTTCTAATGCTGCCCATTTGCTGGCCGTGCAGCGTCATGCCCTAATGAAGGCCACGCCTGCCCGCGGTTCGTCCAATTGTTAGAGATGTAAAGAAGTGATTCCTGGGCTCTGCTTTTGCTGGAACTTTTGTAGCCAGCGTAATTGTGACGTTTCATGCCTGTAAGTGGAAGAAGATATGAAAAAATTTCTCGATCCATTGTTCGAGAAGGCTTTCAAATTCATTTTTGAATGTGTGAAAAGGTGACTTATGAGGCTGAATGGGAAAGTAGATTCCTACTTACAGTGTCTCTACTAAATGTATTGTGAGTACCCAGCTTATGAATTAGCTGAAAATTATTCAACTGTTGAGTACTTCATATTTCTAACCGCGAAATATACCACTGCTTGGGGAAATAGCATACTCGTGTATCACGGTCATGTGAAAGTTGTGAACTTTTCATTTTTGAATAAATTTTTCTGATATTGCTGATTGAGAGAGTAACTGTTTTTCAACTCATCAAAGTAGGATGTGAACATCTGAGCTGGTATGAGGTTAACGTGCGACTGTCTCGGTTGTGCGACTGGAGGCGAGGCTCGTCTGGACGCCTTTGTCTCAAACGTAACACCCAAACAACTATAACTTAATTATGAGTGACGCTGGCATCACGTAGTGTCCGCTCCGTCTGAATCATGAGCATTTGAACAGCGCGGGGCTTATGGAAAGAATTAAGATATGTCTTGCTCGGCTCCATTAAATCTTCGTATGCCTTCTTTCCACGTTTGAATTTGGCGATAGAAAATTGGGTAACAATCTTCACGATGAAGCTCTAGAATATTGTGTATTAAACACTACGTTAAAAAAATTGAAACTCTCCACGTTTTTTAACAGAATGAGGACTATTTTACACTGCTAAATCCGAAAATGGCATCTATTTTTCTCAATCAGGTCAGGTTTCATTCTAATTTGATTTAGATAAGTTCGATCTTTTGACTAAATTGATTACATTATCAGTTCAATTCTGTTGATACTCCATATCCAAAAAAAGCTTTAGGAGAAAAAAATTGTTTCTGACAGAGCGTATTAATTAAACGTTACAAACTATGATTTCTGTAAATTGAATTGTAGACAATAATAAAGGTAAGTACGTGTAAATAGAACATTACGTCTTCATTTTACAAAATCAGAGCATGAATTTTCGTTTCTTCTAACCCCTCGTATGCTCAGTAGCAGAGATGTCTGTCTTCAGAGTCCAACAGTAATCAGCCATCGTGGCTACATCCCAGCGTTCCTGATACTTGATCTCCAACTCCTTTACGTCCTGATGGAATCTTTCCTTCTGTTCATCACTCATTTATCCTAGATTCTCAGCAAAACGATCCATATATGCAAACAAATCATGTATTTTGATGCTCATGTTACGTCCAAGGTTCCTGAAAGCAGTCAGTATATTAGTGGCAAGTTCTGCATAATTCCTGGCCTTGTTGCCAAAAAAGTTCTTCACGACCGGAACGAAAGCCTTCCATGCTTTCAGATCCACTTCGTTCATTGAGTTTTAAAACTCAGAATCTCTGTTGAGCTGACGGATTTGAGGACCATCAAAGATGCCAGCTTTCAATTTCTCTTTGGTTAATCTTGGAAAAGCATGGCACAAGTAAATGAAGCAGGGACCAACCTTTCTAGAGCTTAGGTGAACTGTTTAATCAAGCTGAACTCAACGTGGAGCGGTGGGGAGAGTATCTTGTCTCCATCTACCTTGCTCTGCAAGCCACCGATTCCTTACGCACAGGCCAGCCCTCCTTTATGTAATTCTGAGTAGTGTCCCTATACTATCTAACATGCACAGAAAGCATGGGTACTTTGTGAAGCCGAACTTTTCTCCCAACAGAAAGTTCACCATTTCTAGGTCAAAACAAATAAGCCCCTCATGCTGATCATAACAAGTTTCTTCAAGCACATACTTCACGGCTTCATACTTCTATTTCAGTGTAGTCGAGTGAGCAATGGGTGCAGAGACAAACACGGTTGCCGATGTGAAGCAGAACGCATTTCAGCGATCGCTTGCAGCTGTCAATGAACAGTTTCCAATCTTTCGGTACATACTCGTACTGTGGCACTTCAAGCTTGTGCAGAAGCTGAGAAATATCTGTACAGTACACAAATTCCTGCACTTGAGGGAAACAACGGAGGAACTCTAGATGTCTGTTGCGGTAAAAGGTGATGCGAGCACTGTCAGAGAGGAGGTTCTTTTCCTTCAATCTGGATGCCAACAGCTCGGCAGAGAACTTTGACGAGCAGAGATTACGAGCTAGATCACTTAGCTCCTTTTAGGAAAAGGATGTGGATTATCATTAAGACCACTTCTTCTTCTTCTTCTTCTTCTTCTTCTTCTTCTTCTTCTTTTTCTTCTACTACTGGAACACTAAAGATATCTTCGTCACAGATGCCAAGAAGTTCTGT
>VOMN01060430.1:0-24384 GCA_014899125.1 Orchestia grillus
GGTACTTCACACGCTACTCGGGCCTGGCGGGGCTGCCCTGTGCAACCTCTGCGCCGTACGGTGCTGTACAGACGACGGAGGCTGAGTATTATGTCTGCCAAAAATTGTGATGGTCCTGAATAGCCACGGGGAACTTTCTACCTTCCCTTGAAACACTGCTGTGATCTGTCATGTGCGATTCACACTGCTATCATCACCCACAATGCAGGGCACAACTGTTTATTGGGCGAGAGTCGGCCGCAGCGTGTTGCTTGTCGTGAATCATTGCACTCGAAAATCGCTTGGAAGTGCAGGATTGAAAGGTGTTGCTTCAACCTCAGTATGCTCCTGACCAAGCACTTTCTAATTACCATTTGTTTCCAGTGCTTCAGGACTATTTGAATGACTGAGGTAGACCTCGAAAGGAGATACTGGAAAAGAATGGTATTCATACTTTGTTTCTAAAACTGAAGAATACTATAAGTGAGCTATTTAATAGCCTATTGACACGTGGAATGAGATCTTTGTAAACAATGTGTACTATGTCGGCAAAAAAGTAGTACTCATTCGATAGTTACTTTTATAACAAACCTTAAAATCGAACATCACTTTCCATCAACTTAAATATATAACTGATTTGTCTAAAAATCGTAAGACAAAATTCAGGAGAAAATTATATAATAGAATCCCTACATACATTAAATTCTTCAAAATAGGACCCTCGGGGGTCGACACACTCCTGCCAACGAGTTTCCTACTCTCGGAAGGCGCCCTGGAATCTTTTTCTGAAATATCTTTCGAGCAACGCGTCGAAGCGGCTCTGGCTTGTGCCACGGTCCCGTGGGGGTGTTCTTTGAGGCGGTCTTCACTTGTGGGAACTGGAAAAAGTCCGCCGGGGCAGCATCGGGATTGAGAAGAGTTGAGATACGGACCGAGCAAAAAAAGTCGGAGCAAAAAATGGTTGACTACAAAACAGATGTGGCTTGCTGCATTGTCGTGATGCAGTTTCCAATGTTCGACGTGTACAAACCCTTGGTAATGATGGCGTGCACAATTGTTAAATGCATTGATCCCTTCGTGCTATGCTATCATTCGAGGCCGCAATCACAAGTCCGAGTTCAACACACCACAACGCGTAGGCGCGTTGACGCGTCATCCTCATTTCTGCTCGTGAACACGTCTTCTGTGCTCAGGTACGTCTTCCACACCTTCTCTTCCGTATTTGGAGTACTTCACTTATCTCTTAACTATAGATTTCGGTAGGCTTTGCCTCACGAACACTTACTGGACCACGTTGGAAATCTCCATAGTCGATTATTTGAGTTCCACACAGAGTTTAACGGCGTAGCGCTGTTCAATAAAACGCCGTATTTTTAAGATTTGGCTGACTTTGTAGACAAGCGAATCCTAAAATGACGATACGCACTGCACCGGAACAGGTAAGCACCTGTTGGCAGGTGGTGCTTGCAAAGCAGACTTCGTTCCCCTTGAACCCAGCAGGAGGGAGCGAGAGCGCTGCAACGTAAAGTTAGGCATGCCAAAAATCGATCTCATTACTTTCTACACAAATTGGGCTTACAGAATATCTAAAGAAATATTTTAAGTCCAAAAGCCGGGAATGCCTCGGCTAACTGAAAGACTTATGTAGGATTCATTCAAAAACCTAAACCATTTAAATTATTTGGCATTACAAAGTAAGTGAAGGCAACATCATAAACAAATTTTACAGGGGAAGTTGAATGAACGGAAAATAATTTTATTCTCATGTACAACATCACAAAAGAACCAGTACTAGATTTTCAATGTTGGATGACCCATGCAGCCAATTAGAATTATTTTAAATTGCTCCATTCTCTAAGACGATCCAAAAATTATTCAAATTTGACTTTGCCCATAACACGTTTAAGTTAAGGCTAGTCCCGCCAGTATTCCTGCGCGGATGTGTCGCACACTGCTCTCTCAGGCGGTGTTCAGCGACCCAAGCTCTGCTAGCCCCTCGGGATCCCTTACAAAAGTACTCAGTAATCTGGAAAGCAAGAGACCTAAGATGCAGAGTCGGCGGCGTTAGTCCGGAGGCTGGAGCCCCGCAACGCTTCAACCACAAAATCCTCCCGAAAAAGTTGTAGCTCGAGAGCTGGAGGCGGTCCAGCAGCGGGTTGCTCCTTTGAAAAGGCGGCGTTGGAGCTTGCCTGCGTTTTACTGCTTTTTTTTTCCTGCGTTTTACTGCTGTTAATGTCAATGAAGATTTCTTCTCTCATCTGAGATTAAAGTGCAGGAGGGAGTACACTGCCCAATTAGGGATAGGATGAACACCTCAACTACACAGCACCAAATTTTGAAAATGAACTACGCGGAAAGTTTTTTCTCCTCCTTAAAACTCTCAGTAGGTCTTCCCGAAAATCCTCTAGGTCCACATCGCCCGCATTCGCTGCTTAGAAATCGAATATTTTTAAAGCATATACGTAAATACAACATTATACAAAAAGAGTTATTTAGAAGTTCAGCTATTTCGTCTGTAGGGTAAAATGGAAAGATATCGTCAAAATATCCCCACGTAAATATACTTCCTCACACCCGTCACACGTCTGTATCACATTGCATTTCATTCATTTTACTCTAGATGATTCCACCTGCAGCAATAGCTTAATGATTGGCACTGTGTGCATCTTTTTGTTGAATAGAGTCCTTAACGTAACTGAAATTACCCTTCTTCTTTTGAATAACTTTCATAGACACCAAAGAACAACTTTCATTGACACAAAAGAACAACTTTCATTGACACACAAGGATATTCACTCCTCTTATAAGTGTCTGACAAATGCATTGACACACATCCTTGCTTCCAAATATGACGACCCAGGTTTCCTTCGATTTGCACTGTTCGATGGAACACCCAAGTCACAACGCCGCGTTCACGGAGAGGGGTTTGGGAGGGGGTCCAGAAATTCAAGAGGAAAGGGGCCCACAAACATGAAATCTTTCCTGTGCTAATCTGCTTCGTTCCTTCCGGGGCAGGATTTTTGGGCCTTCGAGTCAGGGTCGCCGTCCTCGGTAATGTTCGGCGGCTCGCGCAGAATTCTCGAAGCATATTTTGTTTATATTGTCTCTGGCAGCGGCCATATAAATGCAAATGAGTGCACTTAGCTTAAAGAACTGTAGACAATTCGCTAGGGTCATTGCATTTTGATTTTGGCTTAACCTAAACGCAACACAAACACAGCCTTAGGGCGCTCTTTGGAGAAATTTACCTGCTACACTTGGCATTTCCAGCGAGACGGACGCTTGTTCTGAACCTGATGGTGAATGGCAGCCATCATTCTATGGCCAGCTTCAAGACGTTGCTCTAAATTTCAGCGAAACTCAGTCTTTGCTACAGAATTCATTCCGCCAAAAAGGCAAACTGGAGGTCGCGTGTGTCAACCTTTTTACTCGAACCTCTCATTTCGAATCTCCACTGAAATTCCTGTCTACAAACACGTCTGCACTCAATACTCTTCAAGGCTGTTAATCTCGACATCGATGATATTTTCGGCGGGCTGTCTTTTAGTCAGCTTTTCTTTTGGATTCCCGCCTCAAATTTCGCTGGACAAAATGTTCCGACCGGCACCAAACATCCTTCCGAAACTAATCATCTCTCTGACAAAAAACACAAAAATCTTTCAGAAGGGACTCCGTGGAAAAGTATCTGAATAGGCACAGAAGTTAGAGACGTGATTAAATATTATACGAAGTGGAAAACATTAATGAGATGCTCTCGTGCTTCAGAAGATTCATTGAAAATGGGGAAGTAATTTCATTCCAGTTGGAGCCGTAAATTTTTTGTCGTTTCCGCCGAAACTTCGGTTTCAAACTTTCCGAAAAACGCAGGAAACTTTAACTTGTCACAGCATTATCCTCCTGTCAGCATGATCATGTTTCGCTAGGAATTGAATCCTTTCAAGAAGTACCGATTGGTTTCTAATATTAACCATTTCCTTTCGCCTCTCATGGAAATGAATGCGTTGTATTACTCATAAAAAGACAGCGTTTGGGACGTATCAAAAACTTATTTTTTGCTATGCACGACTCTCAAAAAATAAATCTGAAATTCTTCACACGACAGAGATGAGTTGCTTTGTGCAGAACACGTACACCATGATAGCCTGGACCAATTCTCATCAAAATATTAAACATCATAAAACTAACATACTGTCTAATTCTTAGCAAAAATTTCAAACAACAGAACTAATATCGTAATTTTAAAAATAACATAAATACCTTGGTATTCTTTCCGAATTCCCCAAAATAAGCACCTTTTCAATGCCCAAAACATTTCCAAATCCCCTCAGAAGGAGTTCTGAGATATTTAAAGAATATTCGCCGAGTTCGCTCAGCTGCAGAGTTCGAGCTGCGCTCACAGGAGTTCGGGCATCTGAAGCGTTCCAGGTGCCCTCCGACTACTTTCAACTCTGGTCAGTCTATAATATCTGGCGATTTAAGCTAAAATATATAGTGATTCAAACTAGAACACACAGCGATTTAAACTAGACTATGTAGCGATTCAGACTAAAATATGTAGTGATTCAAACTAGAACACACAGCGATTTAAACAAGACTATGTAGCGGTTCAGACTAACATATGTAGTGATTCAAACTAGAACACATAGCAATTTAAGTTACACTATGTAGCGATTTAGACTAAAATATGTAGTGATTCAAATTAGAACACATAGCGATTTAAGTTACACTATGTAGCGATTTAGACTAAAAGATGTAGTGATTCAAACTAGAACACATAGCGATTTAAGCTATACTATGTAGCTATTTAGACTAAAATATGCAGTGATTCAAACTAGAACACATAGCGATTTAAGCTAGACTATGTAGCGATTTAGACTAAAATATGTAGTGCTTTCTTGGGTCAGAACGATGTTCCTCTCAGCCGCTGTGCAGAGCGCCTGCCTAGGCAGTCGACGGCGGCACGATGCTGCGTCGCTGGGGCCCGACCTGCCACAACAGACTTCGAATGCAACACGGCACTGAGATTGATATATAATTTTCTTTTGGCGGTCTCAGTGGGGTGAATTAGCGGAAGTGCATCTATCGCTCATTGTCTTATGGTCTAATTGGTGTCTTATTTTTTCGGGACATATGTGTTCAGAAATTGCCCCGTTGTACGAAATGAAAAAGAAAAGATAATGGATTAGGAAAGTGGAAATTAAAGCAAAGCTAATACTGAATCGTTCAAAATTATCAGTTTTTTGTCAATTCGTCGAATTCCATCAGATATATACATTTAACTTAGAGATAGACAGGCAGTCTAGAAACATCATGCGCTCACCCAACGCTATGACTTTACGGGGTGTGGGTCCACGCTACGACGAAATCGCTTCATTAATTTTTGGTTCATACTTTTTGTAAGAAAATGTCATTTCAGCTAAATAGGTTAATGAAAAGTCATTTAAATTTTGCTCAATGATAACCGATGTGAAGCTCACGTTCTGTGAGTGATGTTCCTAGCATTAATGCTGGACACGCTTCCCTAATTCATTCCTTTCAATTTGTCGTATTTTCTTCAGCCCGTTGCAGAGTTCGGCTCTGTGTTGAACCTTCAACCACAAAATACGCACTCGCACAAAACCATTCACGATTTCCTCGCACTTGCCACGGCTGTCACATTTTTGTAGGCGGTTCTTTTGTTGGGCGATCGTCAGAAAATGTCTAGTTTTTTCCGCCGAGCTTCAGGCAGCGGCCGATCACAGCTCTCAGCACAAGGGAACAGAATCTGTGACTTGGGAAGAATGTTCGAGAGCAGAACGCGAGGCATACTGATCGAAAATGAAAAATACCATTGAATCCATGCTAAAGTATAGTGGCTCTAGTTTCACGCATGCTGAGAAGTGTACGTGCATTCTCGTTTCAGGAGATATTTAAGTTAGTTGTGTTATAATATTTATTTGTGCGTGAATCACGCATACTTATGGTACAGGAGTAAAACCTTATATTGATCAAATCTTTGATGTTTTTTGGTACCAATAGATCCTGAATTAAGTATTCGTCTGAGAGTCGAATATTCTATTTTCCAGTTTTTTCGTTAGTTGCTGCAGCTGGGGTAATTCAGTCCTTCGTTAAGAAATAGATAAAAACATTTAAGGATAATTTAAGGACTCTTCCTCATATTATGAACTCTTTTCCTGTTGGAAAGAATTACACTGCTTTTCAAAATGTGAATATACGAAGCAATCTTGCCTCAGTCTTCAATCGAAAAATCAAGATTGTCAAGTGAAGTAGGGAAGATTGCCGAAGATAGCTGTGAATTCATCTTACTTTGTGCACAGTGTCTGATAGAAAACATCGTTAGCATCGGTAGAATAGTCGGTGTACCAGTTCTTGTACGGGGAGGATTGATCTCCTATGTGCATTGATCAAACGCACGTCTTCGAAGAGTCAAAAACTGCATTGGTTCTCGACGATAATTCAAGCGAACAATTATTTTTTGATTCCTCCACGCAATTCGAATGAAGCACTGGTTAATAAAGCTCTCATCGTTGAAGGCCAATCTTTCTAATAAAAAATTCGATTCGGTTCTTGAACAATGTGTGTCTCACTTTGAAAGCCTCGCTACACTTTCAAATTTCTCTGAAGCCCCGAACGGGAGCGAACCCAAGCGGGTCGTCACTGTTAGGAAGGTCTCGACGGCCCCGAGGGCTGTTTGTTCTGAGGGATGTTTGTTCTGAGGGCTGTTTTTTCTGAGAGCTGTTTGTTCTGAGGGCTGTTTGTTCTGAGGGCTGTTTGTTCTGAGGGCTGTTTGTTCTGAGGGCTGTTTGTTCTGAGGGCTGTTTGTTCTGAGGGCTGTTTGTTCTGAGGGCTGTTTGTTCTGAGGGCTGTTTGTTCTGAGGGCTGTTTGTTCTGAGGGCTGTTTGTTCTGAGGGCTGTTTGTTCTGAGGGCTGTTTGTTCTGAGGGCTGTTTGTTCTGAGGGCTGTTTGTTCTGAGGGCTGTTTGTTCTGAGGGCTGTTTGTTCTGAGGGCTGTTTGTTCTGAGGGCTGTTTGTTCTGAGGGCTGTTTGTTCTGAGGGCTGTTTGTTCTGAGGGCTGTTTGTTCTGAGGGCTGTTTGTTCTGAGGGCTGTTTGTTCTGAGGGCTGTTTGTTCTGAGGGCTGTTTGTTCTGAGGGCTGTTTGTTCTGAGGGCTGTTTGTTCTGAGGGCTGTTTGTTCTGAGGGCTGTTTGTTCTGAGGGCTGTTTGTTCTGAGGGCTGTTTGTTCTGAGGGCTGTTTGTTCTGAGGGCTGTTTGTTCTGAGGGCTGTTTGTTCTGAGGGCTGTTTGTTCTGAGGGCTGTTTGTTCTGAGGGCTGTTTGTTCTGAGGGCTGTTTGTTCTGAGGGCTGTTTGTTCTGAGGGCTGTTTGTTCTGAGGGCTGTTTGTTCTGAGGGCTGTTTGTTCTGAGGGCTGTTTGTTCTGAGGGCTGTTTGTTCTGAGGGCTGTTTGTTCTGAGGGCTGTTTGTTCTGAGGGCTGTTTGTTCTGAGGGCTGTTTGTTCTGAGGGCTGTTTGTTCTGAGGGCTGTTTGTTCTGAGGGCTGTTTGTTCTGAGGGCTGTTTGTTCTGAGGGCTGTTTGTTCTGAGGGCTGTTTGTTCTGAGGGCTGTTTGTTCTGAGGGCTGTTTGTTCTGAGGGCTGTTTGTTCTGATTACTGTTTGTTCCGAGGGCTGTTTGTTCTGAGGACAGTTTTTTCTGAGGGCTGTTTGTTCTGAGGACTGTTTGTTCTGAGGGTTGTTTGTTCTGAGGGTTGTTTGTTCTGAGGGTTGTTTGTTCTGAGGACTGTTTGCTCTGGTGGCTGTTTGTTCTGAGGGCTGCTTATTTTGCGAGCAGTTTGTTCCGTATTTTGAATATCCTTTGTGTTGCTTAATTGATTTCATACAGTATTCAACTATCCTCATCTATCCTTATCTTTTTTATCACGCTGCGATTGGAATACCGGATGTGGTCTAATTTAAGGAAGTCGGATGTGATCTAATTTAAAAAAGTATTTTAATTCCATGTATGTTGCCGAGCTTATTACCCTTCAGTTTGGTAGTTTGAGGACTAAAATTCCTTTATAATTAACTGGTCGAACGTATTCTCAGAATATTCTTGTTTGCATCACATCTGTCGGATGTATTTCTGGTAAAATTAATTGCACTCCTCGAAATACTCTGACAAAATAATCCACCTTGTTGATGTCTTCACTTTGCACTTCATGACTAAAGAGTTTATTCATCCAACGGTGGATAAAACAAGCCCTTTGGACCAATCCAGGCATTCAGTTTTGCTAATAAACTCCCTGAAATATAATCTCTAAAAGCAATGTAAGCGAATGTAAACAATAATTTTAATTCCCAACGTCGCTGGACATTTCAAAGTGAAATAATCTTCGAGCGCCCTGACATGCGGAGTGAGATTCAATTGGGTACTGCCGTCTCTACACACTGAATATCTATTCTATAGAATGGAGATCCAGTTGTTTTCATTTTTATGCTCCTGATCACGTACCACGTACATTGATGGAGTTAAAAAAAGTAGTGAGTCGGTATATTTAAGAAAATTCATTTTAAAAACAAGCTCTTCAAGTGGAATATGCTATTATTCTCGTACCATGAATCTAGTTCTCACGAGCCTTTAAATCAAGCCTCAACTCTCTAATGTTAATGCATGAATTCAGTCTCGACTGTTCATTCACTTATAACATACGAGAAGGCGCCTCTTGAATGAATCCAATTACATCTATATTAGGCGATGCCTTGAAGTTATCCCGTATGTTAAGAGGCTGCCTGATGCCCAAAATTTCTCAAAAAAATGGATTTTAGTTTCCATTTAAAGTCCACTCCGCACGCCATAGCAGAATCAACTGAGCACAGAAAAACAAGCGAAGTTTTCCAATTTTGTGCTCAGTGAATCTTGGTTTTTGACTTTATGCTATGTTCCAGCACTTATGCTATGTCCCAGCGCTTATGCTATGTTCCAGCACTTATGCTATGTTCTGGCACTTATGCTATGTTCCAGCACTTATGCTATGTCCCAGCCTTTATGCCATGTTCCAGCACTCATGCCGTGTTCCAATATTTATGCTATGTTCCAGCATTTATGATGAAATCCTAGAAATCCGAAACGCTGCATATTTAGAGAAGATGTTCTCTTTTCGTGGTGCTTCCTCTTCATTTTCGTCAGAGATTTTCGAAAATTATCAATTTGTTCCACTGAGCGCTGACGTCAGTAAAATTCCTCTCGCAATCCACTCGAACCTGGGATTACAGCTGTCATATCCTACTGTCTTATTACAGCTGTCTTGGTGCTGCTGTCTTATTACTGCTGTCTTGGTGCTGCTGTCTTAGTACTGCTGTCTTATTACTACCTGTCTTATTGTTGCTGCCTTAATACTGCTGTCTCATTACTGCTGTCTTATGACTACCGTCTTATTACTGCTGTCTTATGACTGGTGTCTTACGACTGCTGTCTTATTACTGCTGTCTTATTACTACCTTCTTATTGTTGTTGCCTAGGGATTTGCAAGGAAAGCTCGACTCGTTGTTAAGGGAGAAGACTATAGCGTACTCCACGAGATATATTCTATGCAATCGCATGTTGACGCAATGTCTCAACTTTGTACCCTAATCAAGGCCAGCCCGCAGCGTTGCTGAGGGTTGGCTGCCCGTCGGGGGGCGAATTTGGTTCCCGAAATTTCCACTATCTAATTAAACATTCTGTGAAAAGCTTTTGAGTGTGATAAGGACTGGATTTTAGCAGGCTTGAATACCCACTTCTATTTTGAAAATGTTAGTATAAGTAGCAAGGGCAATGCAATGAGCAATGAAAAATAAATGAAAAGTTGCAATTACAATGGTTTCCCAGGGAGAAGAGCATTCAAATATCAAGCAACATAATTTTTTCTTCATTAAACACAAGAAATACAAAACGGACATTTATTTCCATTCTTAATTTAATTCACTCGCCAAGCCCGCTTGCATTGTGTTGCTGTACGCATATCTACCCTCGCCGGCTCGATGCGTAAGAGCGGTGTGCCCACACTCTGTAGCGGCGGCGTGCGGTCGAGCGGGCGGGCGCATCATAACCCTCATTACGGAGAGAGCCTCAGACATGCGTGTCCTGCTTCATAATTTAGAGCTAACCTTGATCATTTCCTCGCACACTCGACGGTGTGGCGGTAGGCACTGGCGCTCCACTCAAATGACGGCTCAACAGAAGCAGTATTCGGCCGTGTGAAGCAAGTGTCTCCTTTAAGTGCGCACCAACATGGAAACAGCCTTAAAATTTTAGCAATTTGTAAAGTGATATGGCAATTAGACGTTAGTGCTCAACTGCTTTATGTAAGGGCAAGCGGGGGCTCTTCATGCTGGTTGACTTGGATTGTGAATTTGAATATTAAAGATGGAGGTAAACTTATAACAAACGTGTTTCCTTGTTATGAGTTCTCGCGTTCAAAAATAGAATCGTATCTAAGCTGGATCAAGGTAACCTTACTGAATGGAATTGGTTTGTCAGCGTGCGGAGCCTAATAACTGAAAAAAGTCTGTCTGGAGCATCCAAGCTGAAATGAGATTGCATAATTCACTGCACGAGACAATCATAATATTAATCTTAATGTAAATCAAGCGACACAGAATCACTGTCTCCCCCGCTAACTGGATTTCTAAGCCTGAAGCAACACTGGATACCGTAAGTAGGTACTGGACAAACTTGCACCAATTAAGCTGGCAGCACGATTGCTGTACGTAGTCTGCCTTGGTCTGCCCACCCCTTTAGTGCTGTGCGGTTCTCCTCTGTCAAGTCAAAGCAAAGAGCGAGTCCTGCACGCATGGAACGTGTTATATTCCACTGTGCGAGTTCTCTACATTGTAAAATTCACATCCACGGCTGGGACCGAGAATCCCGTCGCATGAACTGGATGACGTCCACGAAACCTTGGTAAACTGTGACCAAGTTGGTGCAAATTAGGTGGGGGTCCATTGCCGAAAACTTTAAACTTGAAACGGGAGCAATTTGAGTAATAACGCGAAGTTATTTGAACAATACTATTATATTATTCATTTATGGGAATTCAAGATCCGTCTGACAATTCATAGTTGTTTACTACAAGTCTGATGTTGTTCATCACAATTCAATTGTGACCAACCGATTTGTAAATGACATATAATAGAAATGACTGTAAAAAAAGCGATGACATCGTTCTCTGGGAGTTGCTTAATTTCAATAGTAGGTATCCTTTTGATGCAAAACTGGAAACCTCGCCCTCCCCAACCCTACCTTCATACGCACAATCACAATACTTCCCCGAGGGGGACGGGAATAGCCCGACGTGTTGGACGAGGAGCACCTCCCTGTAATTTGGAGCCCAGGGAGAGAGTACTAAAAATACTAGTGGTATCTAATTAGCCTCTCCCCTCCTCCCCCATAAGAATGGTTACCTTATCCTCTGAGGAATGTCAAGGGAAACACAACTGCAAATCTTTTCAGGGAAGAAATTCTTTCAGTGAAAAATATACGATCCATTGTGGAGGTGGTACACTGTGAAGCTGCCACCACACAACACTCAGCACTGCCACCACACAACACTCAGCACTGCCACCAGAAGGACTCTATCAACGGGAAGTGCACGAGCTAAAGAGCGGTCCCAGAGGCAGTTCCTCCATTACGGCGCCATTTTACTACGTCACCCATCATACTTCGCTGCTCCATATTACAGCTCGGCATAATAAGCACGCTGGAACACCTCCATTTTTACAGCTGATGTTGGATACCCGTAAAAATATAATTGCACCGCTCGACGTCCGTCCTTGTGTCATAAAATCGACCTACGGCTTTGTTCCTTCCTCTACGAGAAGTTTGAAAGGAGCTACTAACATTTTGAGATTTAGGTTTTTATTTCATGAGGCGTTTCACATTTGCACGAGTTTTCCGGAGGTAAAATGAGCCCATAAAAACGGGCGCTTCTACACTTTTTCCAGCGGCTTTGGAGTTACTGGTCTCCTGGAAGTAAAATTTACAATTCAACTCGAAATATAGTCACCTAACTGCGCCAAGGTCAGACACTCGCTCGGACAGCTTTCATCGCGGTCGTTAGTTTCCCTGTAAGCTTGAATCATTTACGTCATTTCAAATAACACTATGATATCTAAACATCTCCAAGTAACCAAGTAAATGTCAGTGAAAAATGAATAAATTATGCTAAAATGGAACCTGCAACTTCAACCTGATTTTTCAAGGTATGCCTAAGCTCAGCATATTTACCCGAGTTGCGCTAAAAACTAGACCAGTTTGATTAACTTTCCTATCGCGCCATCAATTACTCGCGGCACCTCTGACTCTTACGTCATCGTTGGCTGGGCTTTCTTTTCAACGCGCCTCAGAGACTGGGAGGCAGGGCTGGAGTTCACTGAACACCTCAGGGAGAACATCGAACACCTCAGGGAGAACATCGAACACCTCAGGGAGAAGCGTGACGGTTTGGTAGCTGGTGTCGAGGCACACAAGGAGCGCGGACCCAGCAGCCTGCCGTCTGCAACTCCACACAACGCGTAATGAAGACACTGTCCGACCAGTTCCAGGCCATCAGCGTAATTGATACCAAATTCAGCCGTTGAGCTAAGGAGGCTCTAAGCCTACACCGGCACGAGGATTAAAGGAAGCGTCGTCTCGAGAAGTTCACATTCCAACTCCAGTCTCTGTAGTGTGGCGGCGCTCGAAATTATGAAGAATTCTGGGTCATGATGTAGGAGGGATGAGCCCAGGAACAAACCCTTCACAATGCCAAGACTGAGTCACCAAGAGGGTTAGGCGAGGGGCTTGACTGGAAATGAGAAAATTGAAGGAAATAGTAAACGAAAACGTAATTGATTTTGTAAATATTGAAAAATAGAGCGAAGAACCGGATCGTACGATTATTTTTGCAGTATCCTGCTTTCCATCTGTATTCGCGTATGAATACTGTTTCTAAGAAAATTCTAAAACTAAATTGTAATGTTTATTCTTTTTTTCATACATTTACCATTAAATTACAATTAAATTTTGAATTCCAAGGATATGAACTTTTTTTGATGCGGTAGTGGGTTCTTGCAAAATACGCTCCTGATTCATCAAGAAATACGGTCTAGTTTAATTATTTGCTACTATTCATCTACGTGAGTACAAAGCACTTAAAGCTGTACGTTACATCTGAGTAGATCATTGATATCGAGCAACTTGTGTTTAGAAATACAGTTTATCAGAAGATAATTCAAACCGGTCAATTTCAGTATTTACTCTAAAAATAGGTAGTTTTCTTAATTGATGGTATACATTGATGTATAGCTTGAGAACTACAATGACGAAAAATTAATCAAATACGATGATTCACTAAACATCTTCCGGCCTACTTGAACCTTGGGCTAGAAATGAAGAAAACTCGTGTGTTCGGTCAGAAAAGGCCAGGGGTTGAGGGAGACAACATGCCCCCAAGCACACTTACTGAGCTCGCTCGCTGAAAAATGATTGCTTTTCCAGAGACGCCTCTGTAGCTTACCTCATGGAGCCGCTCTTAACTGGCCCCAGACGTGGGCCATGTCTTGACGTGGTGTTTCTCTACGTTATGTCCCCACGTGGTGTTTCTGTACGTCATGTCCCGACGTGGTGTTTCTCTACGTCATGTCCCGACGTGGTGTTTCTCTATTTCAGGTCCCGACGCGGTGTATCTCTACGTCATGTCCCGACGTGGTGTTTCGCAACGTCATGTCCCGACGTGGTGTTTCTCTACGTCATGTCGGGAACTTTAAAATTATGGAATAATATTTGGCGAGACGTTAGTTCGCTGTCTAATCAAACTAATTGGAAGTTTGTTTGCTTCTTTTTTGGTAATAGAAACTTGCACTCATCTCGTGTTAACCTAACGGCGTTTGCTGGAGATGGACTTGGCTGTAGCAATTAGAGTACTGGCTCCGTCTAATCGATGGAGGTAAATCGTTAAATAAACTTCTTAATACGCGGTGAGGGGAAAATGTTCAAGTTAATGCAATTTCTCATTGTTTATTTTTGTTATATTTATTTATTTTTTCCCTTAATCTCAAATTCAAACACCTTTCCCGGTTTTTTCCTTAAAAAATCGTACCGTGCGTGAACCAGATGCCAGAAATCTCGTCAACAAAGTTTTGAAACAAAAAACCTCAAAATCGTACTCGCAAAAACACAAGTTACCTGAATATGCATATCTTATTTCGCTGCGTACGAACTAATTTTAAGTAGAATTACCAGCTCATTTCTCGACTCCAAGTTCAAGAACCATGTGTTTGGAAGCCGTGACTAGACAAAGAATATGAATACTGAACGGTTGGGATGCAACAACATGTTCCCCTGGCAGTTGAGCTGTTCCCGTCGACCTGCTGTCCTCTTTGTCCTCTCCTACGTCTCGCTCCTGCGTGACTAACCATCCTTAGCTTCCCTAGGGAAAAACTGGGAAGTTGGGCTAACTTTTCTCGGATTTTGGAAGTTTCTCGTCTAATTAGGGGGTTAAATTAAGTGAATTTATCCAGAGCTGGGGGTTTTATTTCTTGAACTTCCGCAATCTCAACTAAAATGGTCGATTAAATCTCTAAGGAGCACAATGCAAGCGATAAATGAAGAACAGAAAAGCGCTCTTTTAATTTCATTTCATGATCTTAATTCTTTAAGAGCATCGCCTGATTGAGGCTTGCGTCTCAGCCCTGCCGCTGCAGTCAACTCTGCCAAAGTTACGACCAAATTATGCCCAGCAATTTTCTGACTACGTCCTAAAAGTTCATCAAATTTCACTAGTCACCAATTCCCTAAATGCAAGAATCAAAATGAATCACAGTAAAAAGGTTGTGTGAACTAAACGGGTAATTGTGCATCTTTCGTGTACTCGGAAAATTGAAATTTAGTCTGAATTACAGAAATTTTCATTTCTCTAGTTGATAGTGCTACTTTTTCATTACGGAATGATAAAAATTTGAATTTTGCTTGATACATTGAATTGAACAATGTTTTACAGTAATTCTAACAATCAGACAGGTTGAATTTGAAAACTTTAAGGGAATGAACATATAGTCAATAATATATGCATTCTATTCATTATGTTATTCAATAAAACTTTCATAAAGGGCCTATGCGTCATCGATAACAGAAGTAATTAAAAAACCTGAAGACGTAGTTAATTTTTTCAGTATCTCATTTTCTCACGAGAAACACATCCTAAAAAAATTCCCAATTTTTTAATTTTGAGGAAAACCTCCTCTAAATCTCCCGGGCAGCGTCCAATCTTCCTATCAATCCACAGTTAATTAATTTTTGACACCTCACAGGATTGCTTCTTCGTCGCAACTGATCTGAAGGAGAGCAGTGAGACGTAGTTCTCGGAAGATTCTTTCAATAAATAAGGGGGTTAGAAGGTGAGCACATGTCAACCGTGCAAGATTGAGCGAGTTAATTCTAAATAATCAATGTCTGCGTGAGTCACGTACGTATACTGGCAGGAGGACACTTTGAAAATCTTGAAGCTGTTTCCGTTCAGACCGCTGCAGTCCCTTCTAACCGTGATGTACTGGGCTGTCTGAGAAGCCTTTCGCATAACTTTGACACTCACTAAGTATGAGGTTTTATTCATCACATAACTTGGACACCCACTAATTATGAGGTTTTATTCATCAAAATGATTCAAAGTTTTTCCAATGGTGGTTAGCTCTTCTCTTGAGTGCCAAATCTGATGTTCTTGACATCAATATCAATTCATTATAACAGCAATTGACTTTTTAATTTCTCAGGACTTCAAGGCATAAAATGTCTTTGACTTCCAGCACCACGGGACAAAACAATGAAAATGATTGACCATCCTCTCTGCGTAGAATGTCAGAAAGAAAAAGAACTTAGAGAACAATGCAACATAATTCTTTCTGCTGTAAAATTGAATTGCCATATGGTCGCATACTTCATTTGTAACTAGGATTCCTATTTTTCATGAATTTTAAACTAAGTTTGATAACATTATTATTTTCATGTGTATTTCGAAATATTTGTTTCTTTCTGCCATCCAGCCCTTTATAGCTCATCCCATATTTTTATAAATCTCAAATATTTTCTACATCATAATTCCAAATGTTGCGCCATATGTATTTCCATTTATTATTAAAGCCATACTTCACTCTCTCACCCTACAATATGTCTCATTCAAGTCCTTTTAATATTCCCTTCAAGATCAAAGGGGAGAGTGCATTTGTTTTTCTCCTCAAAGTTAATTAACAAAATTGATGATCGAAAGTTTCACAAATACCTATGTTTCCAAAAAAATCATCGGCCATTCTCACGTTCTTTTGTGCATTTTAAATTACCTACTTTCCGCCCCTTTTATTTTTATTTTCATATTTTTTCTAATGATAATCCATGAATATTTTCAGAACACAGCTGCCTTCTTGCTATCAGCTGTGTTGTGTGTGCAGCGTTGCCTCGTGTAGAGCCCCGGCCTTCACGCTATACGATGATATTATAATCGTAATCTCAGCCCAGTTTGGGCGGCGTGAGAACACTTCACGGCTCTTAACAAAGGCGGCCGTGGCAGGAGGAGACCACTCACCATTTTTCTCGAGAGGGAAAATGCAAAAATTTAAAACAGTTTGTTTCTTAAACATTTTTTAGCTTTTTCTGAAAATTTGCACGGGACGTGTTACACTTCAAAATGATAGTCGCCATTAAGCTGTCACTCTTTTTTATTTATACGACCTGCGCACTAAATTTTTAATTTTGTTGGTAGAGAATCCTGAAATTTCGATTCCCACTCAACTGTCGCCGTAGAATAAGATATATCAATTTTAATTCCAAGAAATGACTTTCTGTGACATTTTCTGCTTCTAGACGTACGTCAGTCCCCGAATTGAATTTTTATTTAGAAATTTTCAATCTATGAATCTCTTTGTCTGACGCGCTTTAAACCTGCAACTATATATAATAGGTCAAACTGTAATCGTAAAGAACTTTTCACAGTTTGCTGATTTCAAGTGCCTCGAGACCGGACAAATTTTAAATTTAAGTTAATTAACTTAACGATTAATTCAATTTCTTGGAGAACTAGGAAACTACCCTTACTTACAAGAAGAAAAGTGATTCATCTCAATAAATACGATAACTTAGATTCCCTAGCATGTGGTAGGTAGGAACTTCCCATGTCACTTCCTATATCATACTAGGTATGAGGAATTTTTTTTTAGTAGCAATAAACAGTGGGAAAACGAATTTGGGGTTGAAATAAACAGTAGGAAAACGATTTTTTCGCATTTTCTTCCTTGCCAGAATCGATGAGTATGAATTATAGAAAACGTAATGACAAACTTACTGAACGTTCCTTCGAAGCTCAGAATAATGAATACGATTCGGAAAAAGTAGTGGCGCTCCAAGTAGTTGTTTGCTCCAAATCAAAAGTTTCACACCCCGGTTTGGGCCCGCAGCGAGTTGGTCGTGCCTCATTTTTCACTCCAAGTTTCATCTTCGCCGCGAAAAGAGAATTACAGTATGACGTTTCAAATTTGGGGTGGATTCTGAAGGAAAAATTGCCGAGGTCTATTTCTCATTTAATGCAACTCTTAAACTCTTGTATAAAATAAGACATGTGTTACGATTGCTTTAAGCAGTGCAAAACAATCGAACTCTCAAGTATTCAGAAACCTCCAAAATTTAGGGGCAACACAAGAGCTTCGGTTCCTCACACGAACTTTCCGTAGGAGGCCTCTCGAGTGCAACTTTTTTCAGAATTAACTTTGATAATTGACTGAGAGGGTCATGAGAGCCTCCGTGATGTATGGGCAAAGCTTGTGTCTTGAGCGACATGGATGCAAGTTACTACGCCGCACTTTGATGAACTTGCGTAAGAGGGGGTCCCTCAGGGCCGAGTCTTCCGACCTCGGGCACCAAGCGCTCCAAAAACTCCAAAATCTGACTGAGACGAATGCTCCAAAAAGCTGAACACCAAAGCTCGTCTGAAAAGTGGCTTTGGTGAAGCGAAATGGTAAGGAATTTCGACATGATTGTGAAAAAGTTTTAATGCGATGAAATCGAAAATTTGTATCATAGTTTATGTTACAAGATGTACAGCGTGTGATACATCACACTTTTTAGCTTTGCTGAATGAACCCTCTGAGTAAGTAGCATGTATGCCTCGAGTAAAAAACTTCGAACGTGTGCTACGATCTTTGTGGAAAACTGTTCAGTAATGGTCGTACGCTATTTTAATATGGGTATTAATGTATGACCTGCGCGTTTTGATTGTTCTTAAGCTGAAGGTTATCTCTTGCATGATACGTAAAACCACCAATTGCGCTAGTTAAACGGATAATTTCAACATCTCGAAGAGCTAAGTCAAATAAACGAGAAAAAAAGACCAACCGTTTTTCTCAGTGAAGTTGAAAGAAAGAAACTATAATATAACTGTAGAAATTTTGTGATCGCATGGAAAATTTAAATCAGCGATTCAAGCACGCTCTTGAAACGTAGTTATTTTTATGCTGCTCTACCATGATCATTTAGGGACACCGAATGCTGGCATCATCAACCTTAACGAGCTCATCTTGATCACGTTACTAAAAATGGTTAAATCAACAATATGTAAATTTTCTTCATTTTGTTTTGAAATATGAATCATAATCGGGGTCATTTTGCGATTCGCCGGCAAAATATTGTCACGTTTTTTGGCAATTATGTCACAAAACGTCTCGGGAATTCAATCGTTCGTAGAACGTTTCATGAGGACGTCCAGGTGTTTCGGGGGTCCCCACATCTGGGTGGAGTAACGTCAAAAGTAAGGTACTCTCCCTGATATCGGTAGCACTGATACGTTAACAAATGTTTAGGACCCAATTTCATGAAAGGGTACTTTACTTTTAGGCCACCCTGTACAACGTGAAAATCTAATAATCAAAATGCAACGACCCTTTGAAACCACCGATTTTCTCACAAGACAATTACCGAGAGCTACAACGAGTCGGAACTCTCGGCTGTTTTTCACTGCAGCAGTTCACGGTGATTTGCACTACAGGACGCAAGTCTCCAGCTGGCGCGCACTACAGTTGTGCACCGCGTGAACTTCGCAAGAATTCCGGCAATGTGATTGGATTCCTGGCCACATCAGCGCATCAGATGCGCTCTTGCCTATTTCGCCGAGTTGCGTCTAGCTAATTTTAGAACGATTCTGGTCGCGTCTAGTCGAATATACGGAGAAGATCGACCGTAAGCCACTCGTAATTAGGGTTGAAAGCATGGCTGTGTTCGTTGGCACGACGATGGTAGGTGTTGAAATAGATATAGACGAACCAGCACCTGCCGACGATCGAATATCAGTGCGCTCCCGATGGTTAATTCCATGTACCCGATGGTTAATTCCTGATCGATGGTTAAGTAGTGGTCGACTGTCAATCAGAAATGAAGGGGCAAGAAATTACCCACGATCACAAAATGGATGGTCGTTCAGGCAGATTTTGTTAATAATCGATTTCACAAAGGGGAAATTAATGCTAGGGCTATAATTTTCAACATTATAGCGTTAATTTTCAACAACACTCGGTAATTCCAATTTACACATCAATGCGCTCGACTAGCAGCCAAGAGCTCTTGGTTATCAGAGGCATTGCTTGGTCTACTTGATTAAGGAGCCAAAAGTGAAGTATTTCTACCGTGCGGCTGTTCACTGAGAGGTTACCTGCTGTGCAGGAGGCGGGTTTAGCGCTCCATTGTAACTTTAGGGGACAAACTGCTGCCCATTTGAGGCATAGCCCAAAGATTGGGTACAGCTGCTCCTACTACGTGCCCATATGGCACGAATGCCCTCACTCAAAGAAATACCAATTGAATTATGTTTCAATCATATTCTCTGTATTTCTTTAAGGGTAACTTTATGCGTCAATATTTGTTCGACTGTTTATTTTCAATTTTAGGGTCATTAAGTCACCAGTCGCTGCCTAGTCTTGGGGTATGGCTGAGTGAGAGCATCTCTCAGCTCGCCCTAAATTAAGCCTTCGTATGATCAAGATCTCAGTATCATCGGCAAGATCCCATTTTAAATGTCGTGCTACAAAAGTGCTTTCAATTCTTCGGGCTTGAAATTTGCGTTATTTGCGATCTCATTTTAGCACACAGAGACACTTGAAGCTTTAAGTCGTACTGACGGCTGATGCCCTAAGTGCATGATGCTCTAAGCGCATGATGCCCTAATCGCATGGTGCCTTAATCGCATGATGCCCTAAGCGCATGATGCCCTAAGCGCATGATGCCCGCCACGCTCACAGCATCGCACGGAACTTCCCTCCACAATCGCACTAATAAAAAGAGTAAAATATTGGAACCAAAGGCCCGCGAACCATACCAAACATTTCAGATTTTTGCCCATCCTGGGCGATGTAACGAATAGAAATGCGAAGATTATAAATCGTGGTAAGCGGCAGCGGCACCTACAATTCGTTCACAGGGAAATGAAAAGAGTTTTCGTTGTTCCCCTTGTTGTGTTGTGTTATATTCACAAAATTAAAAAACGGCAATGTATTTCGATAACTTATTTACGCATTCAAGTAAAAAGCAATTCTATGTTGATTTAAATCGAATCATCAGAATATCTGAGCGATTGTAACACATAAAAAAATCCACCTTTCGAGTTCTGCAGCGTGAGTGAAGCAACACTGGTACCAGCCGAGCTCCTTTCATCATATCATTTCGTTAGCAGGTCCGACTGAGCAAGTGAGCCCTGCCACGACCTTAAAATATGTCAGAAAAAATTAATCAACTCTGCGTGCCACTGACCTCAATGTTATACTTGACTCAAAGTTCATCTTCAAGTATGGTCCTCCTTTGAACGGCAGTAATGTAAAGTTTCCCTGACAAATTACACGAGCGGGATTTTATAATATAAACTGAATTTCTTCAATTGAAGTTTCAGTATTCACTTGGTTCAGCATTACTCCTGATCACAGGCAAACTTTTAATGTAGGAAAATACATTAGTGGCCGCATTCCTAATGCCGAGGTGGTGCGCGTGCGCTGTTGCTTGCACAGAACCTAAAATAGGTTGAGGACGAGAGCCACTGCTCCCCTTTGTGCTAGCAGACGTCACAATGATAAATTTCTGAAGGCATTCTTGCAAGCTCTCTTTCTTTACGACTGCAGCAGTTCCTGTCCCAGCGCTGCGTAGCGAATAACGAATCTTTGGGCTTAACTAGGACGAAAGCTTAACAATATTTTACGAAGCTCAAGCGTCTCCTCACTCAGAAAATTGCTTCATAATATTCCCGGCGCCAATCGAATTTTCCTGACGGCATAACCTATTTATCTAAAATGAGTTTGAACAGGATCAGTTTGCGTGAATTGCACTTTACAAAAAGTCAGCTCCGTCACTGATTAAGGAATGTAATTTCAATGTTCGGTGGAAAGCATGAACGTGTTCTCGAGTCATATCCGGTGATGTACGTCTCCTCAACTCTAATATCCTAATTCCTTCACACCTTTCCGTCTTTACGATCCCACATCTTGTACGTCGCCCCATCTCAAGATCGTACATCTCACACATCACCCCATCTCGTCGCCCAACATCTCGCCCACCACCCCATCTCGGGATCCTACATCTCACACACCACCCCATCTCGGGATCCTACATCTCACACATCACCCCATCTCGTCGCCCAACATCTCGTCCATCACCCCATCTCGTCGCCCAACCCCTCACACATCACCCCATCTCGGGATCCTACATCTCACACATCCCCCATCTCAGGATCCTACATCTCACACATCCCCCATCTCAGGGTCTAAGTCCCCGCCCGTCTGCCTCCTACAAGGCGACGCTCCGAGCGCACGCCGTAAGAAGCCTCGGCTTTGTTTTCAAATGATCGTCTAAGCTTAAGAATCGTCCAAGTTTTGATCTTGCTCTCGGAGATCCCGCAATTTGTGGGTCTCCGTTCGGAGTTGAGGACAATTTTGCTTCGGAAATTACGCCAATACATCAGAAAAACTTGCAACGAGCTTTATCTCCTCCATTTCCTCGAAAGTCGTCACTGCCGTAAATACCGAAGGAAATAACAAAGTTAGCTGCAAAACCTCCGTTCTCTTGCTCAAAAAATAGCTAGAGTATTGTTTTTGCAGCCAGTCCAGAGTTCTTTGAAAGAATGTGATCCGGCAATGGGATTTTCAATAATTATGATTCTTTCAAATTACCTTCCTATGTCTCAGAATTAGCCTCAGATCTAAAAGAGCAAAAGAAACTATGCTAAAAAGCAGAGTTCAAAAGGGAGTTCACATACCTGTATGCAAATGAAGTCTGGTTTTAAAGTTCAATGGCATGTTGCTTGCTTTGTGTATATCTATTTAAAAAGTGTTACATGCGGAAGCGAAGTCTAATTTGAATTTTACTGTTGAGATCACGAACAAATAACTCTCCCATTGTCTTGCTTCGCTCAGCCTTCTCGCACATCAATTAAAGTAAATTCAATTCACATTGGTTGCACGAAATAAAAAGGCAAATCCGACATTCCTTAAGCAATATCCAGGCTCCTGTTTTACAGACAATATTTCAAAATTTTTACGGAGACTTCCTTATTCAGAAAAAAACTTTTCTATTTTGAAACAAAAACATTCAATTAAAATTACATTGAACCAAATATTCTTGCTCATATATACAGCTTGCTCTGCTAAAAGACCCGAATTTCTCAATAAAAATCACTCATAACTTAATATTAAATCTATAGCGTTGAATGAGTTTCCATACGTGAACTGTTGCCATGGCGATCTAGCCCACCCACAGTGACGCCTGCATATTTCTAAACACAGCTCAATTTTGCTTGATACACTGAACGAAAATTTCAAATGACTCGAGTCGTTCAAATTACGAAAATGCTTTTTAATATACACATTTGAGCTCTGCACGAAACAAATTTCTCGGCTGACGAATGAAAGGAATGTTGGCCTGAGCCATGGATGTTGAGGGTAATGTTGGGCCTGAACATCCTGAAGATAAGCTGGGTGGTTGTTGAGGGGAGATATTGAAGATGTTGAGGGGAATGTTGGGCATGAGAATCCTAGGGGGGATGTTGAGGGAATGTTGAGGATGATTGGGGATGTTGAGGATGTTGAGGAGAATATTGGGCATGAGAAACCTAAGGAGGATGTTAAGGGAATGTTGAGGATGATTGGGGATGTTGAGGATGTTGAGGGGAATGTTGGACCCGAGCACCTTAAGGGAGGATGCTCAGGACAGGCCTACAACTTAGACAATATTTCTGGCGGTGCATCCATCATCAGCGCAGCAGCGGTCGATCACAACTTCCATGTCATCAATTCATGCGTGCACAAAGAACGGCGCCCACAAAAAACCCTCATGTTTAGAAGATAACAGGCATGTGAAAAACGTACACCGTATATTTCCCCGTTGTAAAGATTAAAAGCTAGAACCGAACCGTAAACTCACGAGGTGTAAATTGAGCTGTCAAAGAAAATTAAGCCGTAGATGCTAGAGAAATTCATACCTTTTACTGAGATCCCTGAAACGTTGGCCGCAATCGGAGCTAGGAAAGACAACAAATGTTATTCTCAACGTAGTGTAAAAGAGATGCAAAGCGTCGCGCAAAATCCGTAAGAAACGTAAACGGAATTTTTTCCTCGCAAAAATAGAAATTTCTCGTAAACGCCAACTGAAATTTCACTCAAAGTAGAGAATGCCGTTGTGCAAACTTAAGAAAAGTTTCATTTTCTCTCTCGTGATTAAGCGTTATTTTCATCGTTATTGCACGAGCTGAACTTTCACACATCTTTCGAATTGACTAGCACACATCTTTCGATTTGAACGACATTTATTCAGCGTGCAAATCACGATGTTGCTGTTAATATATAAAATTCGTTGCACCCGGTCAATTAGCAGATGAGTACCACATTTGTGACTGTTTTGCGTCTTTGGTTCGGACGCTGGATAGTTAATGACCCTCAGCAGCTTTACTTAAGTTGACATACTCAGTTTCTCAATGAAAATTTTCCTTTGGAGTCAAGAAATTTCAAAGTTTAAAACTCGACAATACGAATATCTGCGATACCTTCAAAAATAGGTTTGAGTAAAACAAACACCATCTTCATTTTTAACATGGCGCGCATGAAAGAGATAAGTTGCGAGCTTAATTTTGTATGCGACTGCATTATGAGATTGCGATGGAATTCACCAAGCGTACTATCAACTGTTTTCAATGGATGCCGTTATAATATGAAATAAGACATCTTCGAATCTAGATGATCCAGGTACTCTTCTGAGCACAAATTCATTTCAATGCTTTCGAATCAAACAAGGCAAAAGTAAGAGCACAAGATTCGAGCAAAACTTCTAATGACACAAAAGTTTAAAGACTATCACTGGGGAACACTCATTTTGTTGCATTAAGAGAAA
>VOMN01060432.1:0-14852 GCA_014899125.1 Orchestia grillus
CCAAAAAATCCATTTTTTGACCATTTTCGGGGGACGGTCCTCTAAGTAAATTGAAAAAATTAACGAAACTCTCATTAATTGACTGTTCTTGAAAAGATTCTGTGAAAAATGACCGGAAATTTTGCTATTTTGAGCTGTACTAAAAGATTTTTAAAAAATTTCTGCAAGAGGCCTATCATTACCGCACTGTATTGTGCGTGGCAAGTCTATAAACTGAATCGGCACGACTGTTAAACTGCGCTGGTCTTATTTTAGCCCTAACTTTCTGCAGTTAGGAACTTGAAGCAACAGTCCTTTAACCTCCGTAAAACTATCGACTCCGCAGAATATCATTTACTGCTAATTTGAGCTCAGATACTAATTATCCCAGTCAACAACATTATGCGTGTCGCAGGTGCTAAAACTATTAATGAAAAAGTATTTTCACCTACTTAACTATTTATCTACAAGGTTTCGCAGAGACCGGCTCCATCTTCAATTCTCTTCTACGATTTATCAGTATTGCGGAAGCAAGAAAGAACAGATGTTGTGAAACTCGATTTTCCTACTAGTTTTAAAAATTGTCATTTGTTATTTTAACCGTAATTCTACTGTATTAATATCAAAAACAGATACAGATGATGTGACCATAAGGTCACAATTACGAACAGAATTACGGTTAATAATAAACTAATTTAGTCTTAAATTATGTAGTGGTTCGAAAATCGAAAGATTGTATGCACTGTCTACGCTTACCGATGACTGAAATCGCTATCAGAAACCACATCAATGCACTCATCAGCATAATACAAATTACTAAACGAGAGGGTTGAACTAATAGGCTCCGATATAAAAGTTCATATCCCAATTTTGGCTCTTATAGTGTAAATATATGTTACATTATTTCTAATATATATCGATGCGCACCGCGCACAACCATATTTATATACCGTAGACAAGCGCTTATATCTGGTTAGAGAGTTTACCGGTAAAAGAAGTAAATTTTCAACTTATTGACCAGTACTACGTGGATATTTACTTTGATGTTTTGGATTATTTCTTTTAGCGATTTAAAGGTTATTCATAATGAAAGCGTACTTGATCCTGAAGTATAATATTGCACGTTCTTAGCAAATACGTATTATTAAATGATATTGCTAAATGATGCTCCTTTTAGACCATCAAAAGTCGATTCTTGTGTTTCTGTTACTTTACATTAAAAAAATCCTTTAGTACTATCCACGTTTGATGCGCGATGTTATTTATTATTAATTATACTTCAGTTTGCAGCAGTGTAGCTTGTCTTCTAACGAATTGAAGCAAACGTGATAGATTTTTTCGCATTTTCTTTGCTCGTAAAGTCTAAGTGAGAATCGAATTCACGGAAAGTGGTATCATGTTCTAAATACCAAGCATTATCATTCACCCGCAGGCATCGAAATCTACGCAAGAGGGATTTCCATGCGCAGAAGCTTTCTGTGGTTTTTCGATGTGTAAGAAACTATGTTATTCTTATTCCTGGGCCACCTCTGTGTAACAGCTTCAAAAATAACGTTCAATTATAAAGCACTTGTCTACCAGGGCACATCAAGTAGTTAAAAAGTAACGTCCGTGGAAAAAAGACCAGAGAGTAATTATCATTGAACGGTATATAAACGTAAAGGCCGACCAAATGCGTGATGTCAGTTGATGAAATTGCAATCTGCCGCTATTACAATTTCTGTCCACTTTCAAAACCGTCCTCAGGCAGTAATGAGTATATGTCGTGAGAATGTTGGTAATGTCATCTACTACAATAGACGCTCTGAGGGCTTCCTCAGTCAAGCTCCAGACGTAATAGTCCGAAAGACATCTGGGGAGCTTGGTGTCCGCATTGTTGGATTGACGTAGTCGTGATAAATGTTAATTCTTGAGTTAAATAAGAGGTATGGAATGAACGGTTCGGTTGTATCACACATCTAATATACGTTCACAAGTGTACAACTGACGGATGAAAAAAGGGTTCAAATGAGATGCGTCGCTTCTTGAAGAATCGCCTGGAGGATTCATACTGACTTTTACCTCTAACACGCAAGCTTTTCGCGCTCTCGCCTGAGATTTATCCGAACATTCACAACAAAACCTTAGTACTAGAACATCACGCTGATCCAATGTGAGTAGCCTTTCTGTTAAGTATTAGCTTCGCGACCAAGAAAGTTGAAAAACAGTGTGAGCCGTGCATAGTCACTTGTTCTATTTTGAAATGCATTGGCATTTTGATCCTGAGTTCCAATGTTGTATGCAATGTAATTCTTAGCAAAATGATGAAACGCCCAGAATGTTTTATAATCGTTGATACGAAACGGTCAAGCATAAAATATGATGAATGCATCATTGTACGATAAAAAGATGAATTTTTAGTATGTATAGCATTCAACTTGAATTTTGACTCAATTTTGTCAAAAGGGAAGACTAAGACTGTTCCGGGCGTGTTCGAAAGTTTCCCGTTTTTCATAAACATTTTTCAACTCTGCATCTCGTGTTGACTACGAGATCTAGTAAGCTTTTTTTGAGTTCGTGAGTGACCTTAGTCTTTTCAACTGATGGTTACCTTCTTTACGGTCAAGGTGGGTGAGAGGTTTACGTTAGTAAATGTAATCCTAGAGGATCCTCTAGAAGAAGAAATTTGGGGAGGGTAGTGTTCTCGTCATGCGGTCGGGAGCTCACTCCAGTTTACGGCTGTAACTGTAAGATATGCTTAACTACGAAGTTCTACGATGGAACGGTATTAGGATGAAGAAAAGCAAGATCTTATTAAAACCATTGTTCCTCTTTTGGCGTTTGTTCTTTTAAAATACGAGCCAAATTGCTCGAAAATTGGATGTAAATGTTGGAACTGTCCTGTGTCACTCCGATTATTCTCAATTGGTTGTTCAATTCTAGGTGTGCTTGAAGATAGCGGTGAAAAGGTCCAACGACTTGATGAAAGTCAGCAGTTATCAAAAATACCCAGTTGAAGAACTTTCAATAACCATCCAAAAGGAAGTGGGTTATATCAAACTTTACGAATGGCGTTAACTCATTTGCGTCGTCTTGTGTAAACTTTGTGTTCTGAGGGACAGAGTTCAACTATATGATAAAATACCGATCTCCTTAGTGAGGTATGAAATAATACGGTGGCTGCCAAGGAAGAAAGCAAGTTATAGCTTGGTGTCAACTATTAGGAAATACGTGTTACTAATAGTGACATGAGCTTATCGTACACATCTGTGCTCCTCCTTAGCTAAACCGTTGACCAAATTATTGAGTTCAGTGTACTTCTTTTCGAATGTAATTGATTGGTCCGGAATCTCAAGTCGTTTCAGAAGCGCGTTACATCAAATTATCTGTATCCTTTAACTAGCTCTCGAGAGGTATCTCTTGACTACATGAAACGCTCTGGGTTCTCTGCACAATTGGGAAAGTATGGTGAGCTCTAGTCAAGGAAGAATGGTGAAGTATCTCGTAAGCGTCTCTTTGGCTCTTACGCACCGTACTCCTCGAAGTTGCGCATATTTTTTTCTTGTTTTATAGGCCTCTTGTGTACTTCCTTTTTAGCTTATAGGCTGTCAATATCATTATCATTCGTTGAATGATCGTTTTTATAATGCGGTTGTCTTACCTTACTAGATCGCATTGATGTAAGGTGTTCTGATATTATAGTAAAAATTACGTTACGGAATAAAGTTTCGGTAATCTTTTGAAGAACTTGAGAAGCAACAGTGGTAATATCTTCAGCAATCTTACCTGGGCTATGTAGAACGCTCGCCTGGAACTTGAGGTTTTCTAGGAATATGTAGGCTCAATTCTACTCGACAAGGCAGGTTTACTGATGGGTTACTGTCCGTGGTCCTTAGGGAAATTTACTTTTTACGGTTCTATTATCAGCTACCCAAAACACTGGGACTAAACGCAGCAACTTGGCAATAAGATTCTACTTGAGGTGTAGTGAAAATTTTTGCTTCTACATTTCGTTCCCCTCGTGAGGGATGGGAATTAGTGCAGCGTGTGACCGACAAGCGTCTGTAAATTCGCTGAATTTTTCATTTATTGAAGTCCCTGTCTACCAAACTATGAAGGTCTATGATACCATACGGTAAAGAAAACTAATGAAATTGCAAACTACCGAACTATAAAGGTCTTTGGTTGGTCTATATGGCGAAGTAATATGAGTTAGTGAACGATGCTTTCAGGGTAAAATAACCCTTGTAAGAAGTGGAAATTATATAATGAACGTAATAATTTATGTTCCTTCTAGTAATGCGCTGAAACTGCATATTTGAAAAAAATATTACCTTGCCTTGACTCTGTTGAGTTAAATCAGAATCACAGTTAACGGTATTAACATGATGGAGTTGAAAGTTTGTGGTCTGTTTTATGCTAGGAATTCGCGTTTTTAGTTTTCTTAGCTTATTGTGAACATTCTCTCAACTATTTAGTTTATTAATGGCCGTTTTGAGTTATAAAGGATATTAGTCATTTAAATTTGCTGATTCATTTTGGAACAATATTGAACTTTTTCCATGTTTTTTGTTGCTTTTGTAACATTTTTAATGTATTCTCAACCAGTGTGTCTCACCTTTCTTACAAGGTCACACGTTATAATTTTGATGAAAAATTTTCCTCTCAATTCGTCCCTGCACTGGTATGACCGTTTGAAGGGTATATTATTCATCGAACAAATGAGCCTACTTCGTTCCTCGCCAAAGCAAATCGAATTGCATGAAACATCAGTGGTGCTTTGCATTAGCGTTGCAGCTGACCCTTATAGCTGAAGAACAATTCGCTCTTCCGTCTCATTTCGTAGGTCCGCGTACCGTGCATCCTGCGTCTTCGTTGCCCTGTTTCGTCTGGCTTCACTGTCTTTTCAAGCTGATTGTTCTGTCTATTTATCTCATAGATATTTGTGGAAACTGATGCAACTTGCATGTAGTAATACTCGGATCAAGTACCTGAAAAAGTTCTTGCGTTGTTTTTAAACATTAGGAAATGCAATCGAACGAAGGAACCTGAACAAAATTTGTTCATTTGTAGAGTTTCCACTCTTTTTTTCAATTCTTTCTTCGACGATTTACAATTTTCTATGTAGTTTTCTTAAAACCTTTTTGCCTTTGATGTAAAATAACTCTGAAGTGCAACACAGGTTTTCCTTGTATGACAGAAATATGAAAAAATTGATAAACCCGAGGAGACGAAAGATAGGTACCATCTGATGAACTACCACTTCTCAATCAATTGTCGAAAATTTTTTGCTTCGTGCGCTGAGCGATGTGTCGTCGCGCTTGGTCTAGCAAGGAATCGATCCTTTCGTGAATCACTAGTGCAGAATGTTTTTGATTAATTTCCTTAAATACCAAGTCTCGGATGCTTGTTTTAATAGTACACGTGAAGGTAATTAACTCATTAATGCATAAAGTATATTTCCAAATAAATTTTGCCAAGTTTTTAGAAATTAGTCTTTAGTAAGTTGTTCGAATCTTAAAAAAAATTGAAATAAAAATATAATGCAGTTGTTGAAATAAGATCTATTCCGTAAAGGATATGGCTAGGAGTCGTGAGATACAGAAAATCTGAATTACAAAATCCCACTTTCATATTTCATGTACGAGTTATTTCATTAGGAAAATGTAGAGGCTATGTAAAATATCTATCGCCATTACTTTTTGTTACCACTGTTCATATTCGACATTATTACCATAAGTGTCAGAAAAAATGGACGCTATGCATCATTGGGTTGAACTGACACTGAGAACTGGTCAAGCCTTCATGTTTTCGAACGGACAAATAATGTATGAATTTTTTGTTCGTTGGAGAAGATGAATAAATACTCATAGTATTCAAATCTAACTTAATTGTAGGCTAAAATATCGGTATTGCACAAATTTATCTTTTGCTGAAGGTGAGTAAATGCAACGTGACATGCTATTTTATTACCGTACTCATAATAATTCTATTTTTACAGTTGAGGGACGCCCAGGGAAGATTAGAAGAGCTGGAGACTACCAACTCGCATCTCTTACGACGCTTCGAAAAGCTAAAGAATGCTCGTTCTAATCTGCTCAAAGATCTCTCTCAAGATCCCGTATGAAAGTGCGTTGATTTATCGGACCTTGTATATCTCTACCACTTGTTATATTTTCATTGTCTTCGATGAAGTTCTGGATCGTTCCTTAAGGTAAATTTTGTATTTGAAGTGTAGTGTGCTGTTCTCATTTTGGCGCGCTTTTCCTGACTTGGCGTCAGTGATTGCGCTCAGTGCGCAATTTTCTGCTGTTCTTTAGCAGTTATTAATTCTGTATAACAAGTTTCAGTTCATGCGTCCGCGAATTTTTCAGTTGCGTTCTTCCTATTCATCTCCACAGGGGTTACTGTAATATTTCCTATATGCAATAAAGTTGAGGCAGTATAATGAAATGATCGTTTAGAATAACGCTGTCGATTTGTATGATAACTGAATAAAAAGTGTCTCGAAAATGAATGCATATTTTGTGTTAAGCTCTAGCGACAGCAGTTGTACTCTTACGCATAGCTAAGCGAGAAACAAACGTGTTGCGGTGAGCTGTGCTCGTCACTGAGTCTATCTCTCAGCTGTAATTAAGCTGTAGCTACTTACGAAGTTTCGTTAATAAGTTTAATAGTGGTGGAACAATAAATATTATATTCTATGCGTGACTTTTAGCATGATGGATTTTGTAACTGCATTCATACTGTGTTTTGCAATGTTTTTTTCAGTTGTCCTGCGAAAAAATCTTTCTTCGTCGTTTGCAACTCTATGCAACATGCGATTGTTGAATCCTTTCGTTTTACCTTACTGATGATAGTGAGATCATCCGCAAATCATATACCGAATATAGTAATAAATGTTGGCACTTGACTTTCTCCAGGATTGGCCCTCAATTTATATTTCCTGTTTACTAATAACTTCGAAGAGTGGCGCCCTCGTTTTCATTATTTGAGAATATTTTACCCTTGTTCGTGGTGGCTGTTGTGTCTTGTTAGACTGTAAAGGAGAGCTCCCTAGTGTTGTCGCAGTGTGTTCCGGGCCGTGTAAAAGTGTGTCACCTGGCAATGACTTTATTGCAATTGTGTCTACTTTTATTTTAGACAATGTGTAGCGGTTTCGGTTGCTTCTCTTAGTTCAATATTCTGTACAGCCTCAGAGCGTTCTACGTTTTAACGCTTGATAATACCTCTGCAAAGTGCATTATTTCTCTTGAATTTAATCGCTAGAGAAGGGTACGATAGCTTCAGCTTATTGTCGTTATCTACGTCGAGATAAAAGCTATAATCTATTCTCACTAACCTATTATTCATTTTTATCTAATTGTTGCTTAAACACGGGTAGCTTGTGAATCGTTAATTCTTGGACATCCATTCGACTTGCGTCACGTGAAAATCTAGTGAATTCGTCCCACTGAAAATCTATTATAAATTATAGCTTCGTTGATCATTATTGGCGTCCAAAGTGGTATAGAGGTCGTACCATTACTCTAATCTGTCCCTAAATTGCCCTAGAGTAGCATTAATATTTCTTTCTATGGCAAGAAATGTTTGAGGAATTTATCCTATTAGAAAAATAGGTACTAATGATATAACATCTGTTTAATACGCGTGGTTTGCAGTAAAGTTTTGCCGATTTTGCTGTAAAAAATATAAAACGTAAAGGAGAAGCATAAAACTGGGATTGAGTTGAGTGGTTCTAGAATTTTTTATCATCAATTTGTTGGACTATATTGAAAGTGTATCATGGTCTAGTCGCCAAGTAAATATTGTGTGATCAGTAAAGGTCATCTTTTGCTTTTTCAGATTTACTGTCATTAAAACCGAATGTTCATCTTTAAGTAAACAGTTAATGTGAAGTTTCCCTTAAGCTACTCGCCTTCTAGGAAGTGTTGCTCAACACCAAACTTTACTGGCACTCGAGTTGATAGTAGCGATTTAAACTGCGTGGCACAAAAATTTCCTGATACATCACCCTATCGAGTTACGTTCACGTTGTGTGGACCCCAGTACATCATCGATGCAGAAGAGCTCAGTTTAGTGTTAGATGAAGGGTTGTGATATTAGTCTACAACTTTTAGTTGAAACGTGTGTACAATTTCTCAATCAAATAGTTTGCTTCCCTTGTTTGCAATTCTAATTAGATTTTCATTTTAATAATGTCTAATAAATATTTGTGATTTATTTAGAGTGCCAAATATGTATTACGACTTTTTACATTAGTTTTTCATTAGCAATGAATGAAAATTCTTCAAAAAGTTTCTAAATCGGGCGTTAAATTGTGTATCGAGTGGGGTAGGTCTTCAGGTTCTCCGACGTTTAACCCTTTACCCAGCTGATGTACCGCGTGACCGTTTTTCTGTGGTTGTATCTGAGGGCGAACTCGTTTTAATTTCTTGGAGATTTCGGATGTTTTGTATCGCTCTGCGCCAATAGCGGAGATGAAACTATTTTCTTAACAACTTCTGTAATCTTTGTACTCTCTTATTCTCTGGATATAGATTGGTATTGTGTTCAGGGAAGAAAAATTTACTGGTTGAAGAGCTGCTGTAAAGGTGAATATTTTACTGCTTTTTTACATTGGGACACTGCGACCGATTTAAGTTTTCTAACTTTTCTTTCAGCAGTGCATCTGAAGGACAATCAAATATCGAAGAGTTTCTTATTCAGCTTATTTATTTACATTATTGGCGCCGCCCCTGGGCACTATTACGAAGCATTTTCTTTGTGCATCAGAAGTGTACCTTCATGAGTGATCGTATTGGTGTTAAAAATTTCCCTGTGATTTGTTGGCGTTATCAGCTCGATGTGTACAGCCTTCCATTGTGATGTGTGGAAAATCTTGTAAATACGATTTATAATGCCTTGTCCATAATATAAACAGAAATTTAGTATCCAATGTTTGTTTTCCTGTATGTATCTTCTTTTTTTACCGTAGTCTCTGATTCGATAGCACTCGTAGAGCTCCGTACCGTTGCTTGCGCTGAGCTGTATTCCGACAGTGGTAGTGAACTCAGATGAATGTTTCAGGATGAAATAAGAGTACCGCTTGCATTCACATTAGACGTTGAGTTTATGATGTGCACGTGTCCTCATATAGACGCATGTGTAACAAGAAAGCGTGCTTGACAGCAACGTGGAGCTGCATTCGCGGTTTCTACCTGCAAGGTATACCATTTGTACGAAGTCTCTTCAGGTAAACTACCGTTCTGTACAGAAACGTAATGGCATTCTAACTCAAACTTTTACGTAGTGACGAAAGTGCAACACCGAAATACTAAGTAGAAATCCAATAGTAAAATTAAGTGTCAGAATTGACCGTTTAAGCTTACGTGGTCAATTTTTTTCGATTATAACATGTGTTCGTGGTAACTCAAAATGTCCAAGTCACGACAAGTGGCAAAATGTTTTAACAGAACTAAGCCTTCAACCCTGATCAAGTAGAGTGACGCGAGAGACCTTGATGAAGAAAATTTGTATCCATGAATAAAATAACTCTATCCGAGACTACATATCGACCGTTCGGTTGGTGCCTGAGAATTCCGGAAACAAACTCGAAATATGTTTAGAATTTAACCAAAAGGTATGTGAATACTTAATATCAAGCTTTCACCATTAAATTATCATAGCCAAAGATCTAGTATATCAACTATGCACGTGGAAATCTGTTCAATTCTTGTAAAACCGTACTTTGAGGGGACACCTTTCATCGCTAACATAGCTACGCTCTCCCCGGAGGCATATGATTGACAACAGGGTTAGTTTTGTCTATCGTATATGATGGAGACCGGCGTCCAAAAGGAACATTGTTAGGTTACCTCAGCTTTAAATTGGACTTAGGAACTTCCGTTTTTCGTGCCCACTTCTTTCAATTTTCATGCTCACTTCGCTGTTTTTTTATTCTTAAATTGCTGTTCCTATACCCAGAGGATCCTGTGTGGGAACACACGTTGTGTATAGGTTCACCGTTTTCTATAGTCAATACTAAACGATCCCTTCATTTTCGGTGGGAACTCTCCGAGTCGCAGAAGCGCTGCTATCTCTGTTATTACTACTACATTATGTAGTGACAAAGTATTTTTTATACTTTGGATCAATTTTCGCTTGTGTTTTCGACCTAATCCTCGTGATTCATAGTACAGAAAAGGTTTGGAATCGACTGTGAACATAAATCGAGGGCAAAAAAGCGTATAAGAGTTTTCGGATGTGATTTAAGGACCAAGAAAATCAAAAGATGAATGAAAAGGCATAATAGGAGAGCAAAAGCATGCATCAAAATAGGTTAATGGGATGAGAAAACTTCAATATTTCATTTCGCTTAAATTGTGAGTGGAAAGAAAAAAACAGGATTGGATTCTATGCGAGGATTTTAGATTTGCCTGACACATTCTGCTACCAAACACTTCTCGAGAAGCGTCACAGTGAACGTAATGAGGTGTACCTCTTCAGTTTCCTGAATCTTGATTAACCTGCAGAGTCTTGATTAAGCAGAAGCGCTTCCTCAATTTTAATTTTGTTCTTAGTTATTTTTCAATAAATTCCCTGCTCCATGCCTATTCCAAAGTTTTTGTTTTCAAATTTCTGCAACCATTTCATCAGCGTATACCCACTGCTGCGTAGCCTTCCGCAGTCTCAGCTAACTTCATGCACTTTGTTGGTATTCATGATATTTTTTATGGAGGATTAAAAAACTGTTTACTTCCATAAAATCTATCTCTGCCCCTGTAATCCTACAAGCCTAAAGGAAAAGCTTAATTTTAGATAGAGCAGCCTTAGCTTACGCAAAAGTCGTTTGAGGCCTTAAGACTTATTGGTACTCAATACCCTTAGTAGCCTAAATATTTAAATATACATTTAGTATTTAATTTAGTTATTTTATATACTGTATTTACACACGCAATTGTAAATTTTAACGAAAAATTTGATAACTTGCCAGTATTTAGATTTAGCTTCCCGCAATTGAAAGAATTTCTCATTGCATAGTTTGGAAGTGCATAAACCTTCCAAACAATATTTGACACGGGAGAATCGACAGATGATGACGGCTTTCATTTCTTCAAAGGGACCTAAATTTATCCCTTCGAAACATTTGCCTTTAAAAATTAGTGAGAAAAATAGTTCCTACTAAATTCTTTGCGCAAACAAAATTTTTCCTAGTTTTTCTTTCAAGATTCAAGCAAGATTATACCTAACGGGGTGCCAGTACTTGTTCTCACTGTTTCAATTTGTACGACGTGAAAAAAGATTTGTACGACGTGAGAAAAGGTACGCTTCATTTAAAAAGGACAGATTAAGGAAAATATTGGCTAATATTACAATATAATTGATCTCAAAAATTCTATGTGAGCCGTTGTCCTAGGTGATTTGAGTATATCTATTTGGGACTCAGAAGACAACACGTGAAATCATTACACATGCCATATACAAAGTATACTTCCCCTAGTACGGTCATGTTTATTAATTAAAGGCCGAGTTAACAAGTAAGTAACAATAAAGTGACTTGTGAATTGAAGACATGAAGAAAAATATGAATTGGTTCTCAATAATGTCAACATCATCAATGACGTTTTTTCGGTACTTTACCCAGCCACACGGTGAAAGAAAGAACATGATTCATCATTGATTCTCAATTGCATCGTATCATTCATAAAGAACATTGTGAAGATACATTGTAAGAGCCAGATTGAATAAAATAACATTGCAGTACTGGATTTCATCCTCGCATTCTTAAAGCTAACTATTAATTAAACAGTTTTACACATGATACATCGCTTAGAACGTTCAAACTACAACAGCATCAATAATCTTTTTCTTCACGAGTAGCATTCGTGGAGTATTTGAGTGGCTCCCGTCATCAATTGTTTAAACTAAGACAGTTGTGCTGTTCGTCTGAGGCCATGCTTCGAAGCTACAGTGTTTAGGATAAAATTTTATACTCTTTTATAATCGATAGCATGGCGTAAGTGGATAAGTATGTAGACGTAACATTAGTAAGAAACCATGTCCTACATAAATGAAATCGACTGAATATTCTAACCGACGCAATAACGAATGTCTTCTTTTGATGACTAGACTAGTTCTCAAAGATTAGACAAGACTTTGGTTTTATCCTCACAGGTAGTAACAGTAGTGATAGAAGAATAGATCGCAGGGCTTCAGTAACTCGGATTACGTCGCATCCAAAGTAGTAATAGGAATGGTATAGATTACAGGGCTTCAGTGACTGTCTAAGCCGCGCCGAAAGAGAAGGGCTATTTAGTACGAACTGTTTAAAAAGGAGAATCTATGAGCAAACTGTGTTTCCACACAGGAACCCCTACACACAGAAAGAGCAAGCTAAAATTGAAAAGGGAGAAAAGATTAAGAAGAAATATGACGATGAAAGTGTAAAAATTTGAAAAAAAAGAAAGTGGATAAGAAAGAAGTTCCATATGCCTGTTTGAAGCTGAAGTAACCAAGCAGTGTCTCCTGGTGCTGCCAGTTCGCATACCAAACGATGGACAAACCTAGCTTATCTCACCGTATTGACTATCCCATGCCCATTAAGGGGTTATTCATACGTCTAGCAAGAGTAAGCTAAATCCATAACTTCAACTCGATGGTGCAGAGGAGTCAGGCTCTTGTTTTAATAATTGTTGCAATGTCCAAATATAATTCATTGCCGCCTTCAACGTCTTCACCTTGCTTACCCTTTTGCCTCGGCTGGAATAGTTTGAAAATTATGTGAATGAGATAGGGAAACGAAAATAATCGTACATACACGAATCAGTAATAGGCAGGTCTAAGAAGAGATGCAGAATTTTATTTCTCTTTACTGTTTCGATAGAATCAATAAGCAGACTAAAATAATAATAAAAAATGAAGACTAAGGTATGTAGAATGTGCATGAAACATGCATGTTCGAAATTTTACATGCACATTACGCTAATCTTCCAAGAGAGTAAAGAGTGCAGAGAAGAAGAACTAACCTTGCAGTGTACGTATATTAATATATTATTTTCATACGCTGACCACTATTTATTTCACAAATGCCGACAAGCTATAATTCAAACCTCTTCAAAGGGGTGCGTAATGTCCGTAAAGACCACTGATCGCTTCTCAAGTTAAAGTAAAAAAATCTTGCAAAATATTCTTTAACTAGAAACTAGGCAGGATAAAAGCACAATCTTTGCTAACTTATAATAACCTTCAATTGGAAAAAGTATCGAAGTTGCTGCCCCAAAGACATACCCTCGTAAAAACGTGCCGTATTTTGCAGAGATGTTTGGTGAAAAAGCATTTTTTTGTCAGGAAATTTCCATGGTTTAGAAATGACGCAGAAAACTGCAACATATGTGTCTTATTTACCGGTAAATACAGCACACTTTGCTGACAAGAACCCTGAACCCTGAAACTGTTTTATTTCATTTTTGCTTTATTGCCTTGAAATTGATTTCAACCGCCAAGCAAAGCCTGGAAATCTTTCTTTGCTACGCCTTTTTCTTTCTTGCCTTTAGGTGAGCTAACTTTTCTTATGTGATGACTAAAAAAATATGTGCACAAGTGAGCAACAGAGAAGAAGTAACTAAGGTCTACACTCACCCGGTAACAGTGTGGCTGGGTAGCGCTCGCCTCAATCTGACGAAGGCCGAGTTCACAGACTGGACCCGCCTGCGCTCGCGAGCGTTCCGTCTCTCGACCACCTGCACCGGCTTCTCGTGGTGAGGTACATGTTTGTAGCTCGGCCGACCTGTAAAACAGAATTTTTGTAGGAGACATGATTTAATGGTTTGTGAAGACAAATGCTCCAAAGCTGACTCATCACAAATAACTACCTTGCTCGTATAAAACTCGCATCTTACGCTTTAAGCGAAAGCGATCATAGAGCAGAACTCTCTAATTAAATAAAAAAAGAAATTTTCTGATAAAATTCAATCAAAATGAATAAATTCATGCAGAGAATTGGTTTTTATTGACGTTCCTAAAGTTTTACTTTGTTATTACATTTATAACACTATAGAAACATGTAACTTTTACGGTCTAATGCATGTTCAATTTTTTTCGTAGTTATCTAGTTTAATACAAAATATTACATTTATTCCCGCTTTTTAATACAGGAGATTCGATTTCAATTCAAGTCTCACAATTATCTTACATGAACTTTTCAATTCTGATCTATAACAAAAATCTCTGCTTTTCTTTCTCATGACTAACTCTAATCAAGGGAGTTATCAAGGCGAAGGATGTGTACTCTTCTATCTATATTGTAAACTCATGTGACAATAACCAACTCTCTATAGCATTAGCTATGTGCAATAAAATTAGCTGAAAATTAATACCGATCATAAACTGTGCCCTCTCACATGATTATTTGCCAATGAACTATNTCGTTCTCAAGAAGAAACACGTCTGTTTCTTGACCAAATTGTTATAAAATCAACTTTACGAATTTCCTCGTTACGCCGTCCACAACTGTCAGAGCCTCGAGCAAACACAAGTAATACTGACCTCCCTAACGCTTTCACTGCTAAAAAACCTTCTCCCTCCCCTAGCTCTGACGATTATACTATCCCCACTTATAATAAATTTGCACCACTCTCTACCGAAAAAGACACTGACTGTGAAATGCCCCTAATTTCTACAATCCACCGTAAAATNTAATTCCAACAGAAACTTATGCCTGAGTGTTTGGTACTTAAACTAGCACTGCTTAAGGGTAAGTTCTTACGTTGCTTTTCCCGCGGGGATTGGCACGAAAATGACGCTTTGGGTTATGGCGGCCTGTTCTACTCCAACCATCCTAGCGCTCTCACTGCGAAAAAACCTTCTCCCTCTCCTGGCTCTGACGATTATACTATTCCCACTCAAAATAAATT